>OY294047.1:51745192-51766797 GCA_958510825.1 Brachypterus glaber | reverse complement strand
ATTGAAACTCGGTATGCCTATAATATCAATAATTGGTCGCATGACAAAAATTATTTTTGTAAAATTATAATTAGTATTTCGAACATCATTTTTTGTAAAAAAAATAAAAAATAAATTAAGAAAAAATTGCAAGGAAAATAATTTTTAACAGTGTAGATACATACAGTGTAGATACGCACATACTGTGGCGTTTTAATTGAGAAACGTAACCCACTATTTTAATGTTTAATTTATAACCGGAATATGAATGCACGCCATGTGCTATTGACAGCGTCAGTCTTGCCAACAAAACAGGACAAAAATCACCGATGGAATATTCTAGTAGGATAAAGTCTGCTACATTGTGGATATTTGCCGCTTTTTTTTATTTCTCATTAGCTTTATCATCAGCACAACTAACTGTAGAAAAATAATGTTAAAAAAACATTTAAAAAAAAATGTGAATAAATGTAAATAATGTTTTTTGAAAAGTTAAATTTTAAAAAAAGGCTCCACTTTGAACTTTAATTAACTTTTACTGTATGGGTTATAGTTAAATACCCTATGAAAAATGACCAATAGAAATCAAATACAAACCAATAGAAATTTGTATTGGTTTTTATTGGTCTCTATTGGTTTTATTGGTCTTTATTGGTATTAAAATTAAACTCTATTGGTTTATATTGGTCTGTGTTGGAAAAAATTTTTACTGGTTATTACCAATACAAAACGTATTGGTCTGTATTGGTTCTTTTCCAAAATATATGTTATTTTATTGGTATGTATTGGTTTAAATTGGATATTATATTTATTGGTAAATACCAATACAAAACTTATTGGTCCGTATTGGTTTATTTAAATATTTTTTTTAATATATATTGGTATCTAATGGTTTATATTGGACTTTATATTTATTGGTAAGTACAATACAAAAACCTTATTTTTGTATTGGTTTGTATTGGTTTATATTTGACCAAATATCGATATTATATTTATTGGTAAATTCCAATACAAAAACTTATTGGTCTGTATTGGTCTTTTTTAAATATTTTTTTTTATATTGGTATCTAATGGTTTATATTGGATATTATATTTATTGGTAAATACCAGTACAAAAACCTTCTTTTTTGTATTGGTTTATATTTGACGAAATATCGATATTATATTTATTGGTAAATACCAATACAAAAACTTATTGGTCTGTATTGGTCTTTTTCAAATATTTTTTTTATATTGGTATCTAATGGTTTATATTGGATATTAAATTTATTGGTAAATACCAGTACAAAAACCTTCTTTTTTGTATTGGTTCATATTTGTCGAAATATCTATATTATATTTATTGGCACATACCAATACAAACACTTATTGGTCTGTACAGACCAATACGTATTGTTCTTTTTCAAATATTTTTTTTTATATTATAATATTAATACCAATTGGTATCTAATGGTTTGTATTGGATATTATATTTATTGGTAAATACCAATAAAAAAAACTTTTTTTTTTCTATTGGTTTGTATTGTTTTATATTTGATATTATATTTATTGGAAGTACCAATAAAAAAAAATATTTTTTCTATTGGTTTATATTTTATATTATATTTATTGGCAAATACCAATATAAAAACTTTTAATATTATTTATGTTTGAAACTGCCCCTTGTCTGGGTTGAATCTGCCTCGCTCTGGGGCTGATTCAGCCATTTTGCAGCCTGTGATTTAAACAGCAAAAAAAAATATTAAATATTTATTTTATAAAATTTTTAACTACAGCTATTTATAGACAAAGGTTTGAAGTTTACGACAATGGAAAAATTATTTTGAAATATTTATATTTTACAAAGATATAAATTTTTTGGCAAAAAGCTTTTTGGCTTTGGCACTAGTCGTTGAACCTTCCCCTACAATTTTTTATTGCAATTTCCTAACTTTATGAAGGCAACATTTTCCAACTTTGATAAAAATTACTAAAGTTTAAGTTAAACCATTATTTTTGAATTATTCAAATTGAATGAATATAAAAACAATGTTTTTTTGTTCGCGGTTTCGTTTAAAAAGCGGCGTCTATGGTTTGGTTATTTCAATAAGATACATTTTATCTTTATTGGTCCGTATTGGTACATTATTGTACCGGTAAAATCCAATATAAACCAATATACCAACTTCTACAAATTATATTGGTAATTTCCAATAAGATACATTGTATGCCTCTCTATTGGTCTGTATTGGTCTCTATCGGTTATTTTATTGGGAAGCCCATTATAAACCAATAGAAAACGACTTACACAAGATTGTATTGGTAATTTCCAATAATACGTTTTTCGAGTCTCTATTGGTTTTTTTTCGCTTTGTATTCGGTTATTGTACTGGTCTATATTGGAGTTTACCAATAGAAACCGACTTACGTAAGTCGTTTTCTATTGGTCTGTATTGGTATATACCAGTTCAATAACCGAGTACAAACCTCAAAAAAAACCAATAGAAAATTTCTTCTGTTCTCTATTGGTCATTTTTCATAGGGTAGTTATATAGGAGAAAGCTTTGCTTTTATCTTTTTAGCTGCGAAAGAAAAATATTTCCTTAAAACATATTAATAAGTAATATTATCCTTTGCAAGAATTAAGTTACACACTGGCGAGGAAAGTATTATTTTCAACGAATATAGATACTATCTTCATCGGTTTATGATTAAATAGTATCTCGTTTCATATCTTGGCAATATTATTTATTAGTAACGTCTTAACTGTCGCTGTGACAACATAATATCATGGTTGACAATAAAGCTTAAATGAAAAAATGTGTACTTTTTATTACTAAGTATTTAATAATATACACTGCAGCGCATTAAATTCCGGACACCTTAAAAATTGACATTTTTTATATTCAAATATTTCGAAAAACAATTCATAAATTTGACTGATTCTTTTTTTGTTTTGAAGCTTAAACATTCTCTACTTTTGTTTGTTTTAAGAATGATTAATTTTTTTTTGTATTAACAGCAACAAATAATGTACAACTATGTTTTTTACCCCATCTTCTAGGACTTGCATGGTACGCCATTGCAACTGTTTATCAAATTATTAAAGTCTTTCTTATTGCCGCAGTTTTAATGAATATTTTCTTTTTTATTTTTAATACATTTTTACTTCTGGTTTAGGAGATATCAGGATTTTCCTGAAAGTTGTCATTTTTTCAGTTAACTTAAAAAGTACTAATTAAATTTGAGGCTTAACCGAGTTGGGTTTTTCTTCTAATTAAGTTTATCAAAAACATAAATTGGGTTTCAAAAACTTGAGCAGAAGAAAAAATAGGTTCACTTCGTCCTGCTGAAGTTCTGCGAAATCACCGTTAAGCCTCCGTCAGACGGCAATAAAAAGTTGCCGCGGAATAAAAAAACTGTAGAAGAAGTAAAAGACATGAGCTTCAAATAAAAAACTCTGCTGATTTAGTACTTTTTGAGTTGACTGAAAAACTTTCAGGAAAATCCTGATATCCCCTAAACAAGAAGTAAAAAAGTAAAAAAAATGAAAAAGAAAATATTCATTAAAACTGCGGCAAAAAGAAAGACTTATAATTTGATAAACAGTTGCAGTGGCGTAACATGCAACTCCTAGGAGATGGGTTAAGAAACATAGCTGTACATTATTTGTTGCTGTTAATGCAAAAGAAATATCATTCTTAAAACAAACAAAAGTAGAGAATGTATAAGCTTCAAAACAAAAAACGAATCAGTCAAATCCATTAATTAGTTATCGAAATATTTGAATTTAAAAAATGTCAATTTTTTAGGTGTCGGTGCTCTCTTTTATAGTCTATAAAACGGTTAAAAATCACTGTTCTAAACTAATACATCTTAAATAAATTAAACTGCTACACATTATAAATTCTTGTTCTAACATCATAAATTCTGTTGCAGCGTAGTCTATCGCACCACGTAATTTTATTACCAACACGTTCATTAAAACAATCTAAAGAAATATCATTTCATTTGAGCAATTAGAAAAACGAAACGCTGTAGAATTAACTTATCAACGGAAACAGCATGGTCACTATACCATAGGTATTTTTCATTGTACCATAAATCACATTGGCCTGGCTGGTATGGGGCATCAATCCACCTGACACCATGTTGAATTATATTAGCTTACCATGCAACAATATGTATGTATGTATGTATGTTTCTTTGGATCATGGGTGTCTATGAGAAAAGTTGTTAGTAACAGCATTTGTTTAAGTAATATTTATTTTATATTCAATTCAATTCATTAAATTCAATTCAATTCAATTTATTTAAATAAGTATACAATAGTTTTTACATTGAGATTATATATAAGCTGCCTAAACCTAAGGTTTGTGTTGCAGCGGTTAACATTTATAATTTTGGGTAACATAAAAATAAAATATAATATTATTCTAAAGATTAAAATATAACGGGGCAAAAAAGACACATTATTTTAGATTCTACGTTAAAAAAAAAATTAGGATTTAAAAAAAATTTGAAAAGGCGCAAAAAATAAGTAAATAGCAAATAAAATAAAAGAAAATTAATAGTATCGGAAACCTGATATTTTTAGAGTTTTAAGTCAAAAATTAAATAATTATGGTAAGAAAATGTTCAGCATTATTTTGTAAGATGTATTTTTTTAATTCTGACTTCATCCTTTTTTTTGTTAGTGCTTTAATATATTCTGGTAATAAATTATATACCTTTGGACCAAGATAAAGAATGCTTTTTTGGATTTGGTTATTGTTACATTGGGGTATATTGACAGATTTATTTTTTACTAACCTAGTTTTATAGAAATGTGTTGGTTTTGGTAAACCACTTGACTGATTAAGGGTCCACAGACAAACCTTGTAAATATAAACTTTTTTTAATGAAAATAGTTTTGAACTGGAATATAGTTGATTAGTGGGAAAAGTGGGTTCTTTAAAAAACATTATTTTTAAAATTAAGTTTTGTGTTATCTCTAAACCCTCAAGCGTTGCATCATAAGCAGCACCCCAAACTAATATACAGTATCTCAAAATGCTTTCGGCCAAGGCGTCATATATAAGTAGTATGTTTTTACTGTCAAGAATGGACCTTAAAGTGTAGAATGTGGGTAGTAGTCTCCTAAGTCTCAATATTAAATACTCAGTGTGAGTCTTCCATTTTAAATATTGGTCTACTATAACTCCAAGATATTTAATTGATTCAACCTTTTCAACTTTAGGACAGTTACACCCTTTTTTTGTACAGTTATCGGTGTGAATATATAGAAAAAAATTATCAGGTTGACCAACATTTGTTAAACTAAAGGTTATAAATTTAGTTTTTGATATATTGAGACTAAGAAGACTACCATCCATCCACGCTTTAATTTTTTGTAGACCTTTTTCGGCTAATTCATATACTTCATCCCAACTGCGACCACAGAACACAACTGCAGTGTCGTCGGCGTAGGAGATTAAGCAATCTTTTACATCCTTAACGCTATATAAAAAATTAATGTAGATCAAAAACAAAATAGGTCCCAGGACAGTCCCTTGTGGGACTCCCCTGGTAACCTTTAGAGATATGATGATGATGATATGATGATATGATGATATATTTTTTAATTCTAGCAGCTTATAAAATATTAATATTTATTAACAATTTAAGAATTATAATTTATCTTTTTATATGATAATTTTTACTAAAAACAGATTGTTTTTACTTAAATTTTGCAATTCCTAGTAGGCTGCTTTGTAAAATACGCAGAGTTCCTCCTTGAGTTTCTCCAAGTACAAATGTTTTAATAATTCCTACTTTTATCCTGGGATAGGGTGAATAATTTACAACAGCGGGGTAATACGGCACTATTTTGCTAAAAGGTTACTTTGTGACTTTCAAATCGACGCCCATGGGGATGTCACCAACGCTACACTCTACGCAGCTCCAGAAAAGTATATCGAATTTTTTCATAGAAAGAATCGGGTTAAATTTTAAGGGGAGAATTACCATAAAAATATGAAGAAAAAAAAATAACTTTTTTTACGATACATTATTTGCTCGTATTTAATTAGAAACCAACATACATTTATAATACCTTTTGTTTCATTCTTTATCCAACCATACAAAGTTGGAAGTTCATATGGCCAAGGGATATCAACTTTGTATAGTTAAATAACGAATGAAAAAATAGTAATTATATACCAAGGTAGAGAAGACATTTTTTATAGCCGATCGTATTAAATCCCAAGCTGCGTAGCAGCGAGGGATTTAAGAGTGCAAGGCTATAATAATCTTCTCTACGGTAGTTTATAACTATTTTTATTGAAATAATGAAATAAATTATTAACAGAAATGATATTTCATGAAATTTTCATAAAAATCAAGTGGCCTTTGCTCAAACAAATACTTTGAACTGAAGTTTAAAAATTTATTTTTTTTTTAAATTTTTTCATAATATTTTGCTATATATTATTGATTGTATTAATTGGTAATAATTATAATTAATTTTATTTAATAAAAAAAAGTTATTTAAAGCTATTTTCTTGGGTTTAATTAGTAAAAATTGCACAAAGAACTGAAACATCCAAAGTGACAGAAATCAATTGTTTATAAAATTTACTCCTACTAGAAGACAAAAAATTATTTAGCTATAGGTGAAGAAAATTGATTTCACAGTCTGAAAACATGATAAATATTGGTATGTTCTACACGGAAAAAAAAAATTATAGCTAGGAGCGCTATAACACACATACCAAGCAAATTATAATCGCTTATTATATAAATACAAGGCTTTCTCTTACAATTATGGTAGTCAGTGTAAAAATTTATATGAAATACTTTAATTGTTTAGTGAATAATAAAATATAACAAATAGTATGGCATTTATAGCTTAAATAGATTTAATTATTGTCCGTGCTAATAATTTTTATAATATAATAAAATTTCTGTAAATTTATAATAGTGCCTGTAATAAATATAATCGTGTCTGTAATATATATAATCGTTTCCAATTTATTTTTAACATTATTAGTTATTGTGTACCTTATAATCTAAAGCTTAAATCACTATAATTTGCCACTGTTACCAAATATCTTATAATGTATAGCGCAGAGCCCACTAATTTCTTTCCGTGTAAAGCTAGTAGTGAAAAAAAGATAATATGAATGTATATACATACACATGTTGGTATAACTGGTGAACTTAAATACGAGTAAATGCTGTATATTAAAAAATCGACCTATACTGTATAGTATTTCCCGAGAAGAGTATATAACAGGAATCTAAGCATTGCTTTTACAGCTTATTTTAAATTGTTATCGCGTCGATTTGCAGAAAAGTCATGTTTTTTAAGCAGAACTACCAAAAACAATGCATCACTGGTCTCCATTACCTTTTAGAAACAAGAGGGAATTTTAAATTTTACAGGGGAATTTGAATTTATTTGGAAAGAAAATATATGCCAACATTATCCCATGGTTAAATTTAAATGGTTGGTTAACTTACTGTATATGTACACAAATAAAATAGTATATTCTATAACTAGTATGGAATAGACAATATTCCGCGCGAGCGGAAAGTTTGTCATATAAGCCGGCAGGCGAGTATGACGGTCCCGCGAGCGCGGAATGATTCATACGTATTGTAGACTATACTTATTCTTCGACTGCAAATATGAAAGACTGTATGGCTTTAAACTGCGGACAAGGTTAAAAACAATGTTTTTTGTGACTTTTCGACATTGCAAATGCAACAAAACACATATTTTTAAATAAAGCAATTAATGTTATTTAATAATTTTATCAAATCAGTACTTAAAAAAGATTTTTATTTAATTTTAGCACATATTTACAAATTATAATGCAAAAATTGAAGGTTATGTCAGATTGTTGTGACAGATATCAGGTTTAAATATTTAACAATAAATGAAGCAGTTTTAATTTTTTGAACTAAATTGATAAAAAACTGGTCAAATATTAAGAAAAAACTAATAAACTTTATGTAATTTTAACGCAAAACTTCAAATTTCATTAAATTATTCAATATTTCATGGTAAAATATATATATATTTTTGCTAATTTTGCTACAGTTTTCCTTACTTTTATAAACAAGAGATTGCACTACATGTGCTCATTCTAACACTTGATACGGAATATTCATACCGTATCTAGAGCTAGAATGGATTTCTGTGTTTGAAAAGTGTGTGTATTTATTTAATTCTAAAGCAGTCGTAGAAAAATATTTAACTGGTTTAAGATTTTGCATTTTTAATTAAAAAAAGAGAAGAAAAAGAAGAACATTTGGAAATAACATCGACTGTTTGGCTAATAAAAAAAAAAATTAAATAATTTTTATTAAAACTATAAAAGCCTACCTGAATTCCTGCAACCCTTTTTTAATTGAAAATAAATCAAATTTGGAAATGATGTGTATAAAAATGTAAAAATGCAACTGATCTGTTTTTAAAAAATTATATTAAAATATAAACGATGTTTCAAAATTTTTACGATTGGCTAGATATAACTTTGGCTATATTTGAAAGCTTTGCGGTCAGTCGTTTTTTGTTTACCTAAAATAAAGATAGAACATGTTAACAATTTTTGTTCTTTGCATTTATAACGTAGTTTTATATCTTTCTGTCACTTCACAGAATTCTTAATACAAATGCAAAATAATTAATTTTAAATATTAAATACGATTATTTTTTTTGAATAAACAAAATTGTACACAATAAAAAATCACGAATTTTTGAGCAGTTGCAATGGAGATTTCTCCCGTTAGATTAGACAGGGACAAAAGTTCTACCCAAAAAGGATAGAAGACATACATACACTCCTACTTCCACCCAACCAAACAAATTCTGTATTTGTTCTTTGTTGAACAAATACAATATTTACTTGGCCGGGCGAAAAGTGTAACTATATTAAAGAAATGGAGCTCTCTACAACTAGAATTATAAAACAAAAGACGTCTACCCTATCTCTATCTCATTTGTGCTACACTTTCCAGCCAACCAAATAAATATTGTATTTGTTTTTCATACAACAAATACAGTATTTATTTGGTTGGCTGGAAAGTGTAGCACAAATGAGATAGAGATAGGGTAGACGTCTTTTGTTTCATAATTCTAGTTGTAGAGAACTCCATGGGGAATGCTCACAGTAGATTTGCACATTGTTCGCATTTGGGAAGACTGGGCATTAAGGCTCCTATATTCTTTAATAACACTAGGCAACAAATCGCAACTTTTTTTTTACCCGATCGGAAAGTAAATTTCTTACTAATTCCAGGGGGTTAGAATCCGAATCTGATATTAGAAAAATTCCAACACCTAAAATTTTTGACATATAAGTCCAGGAAATAATGACATTTTTTTTCAAAATCTTGAGTGGAATTTTGAAAATTTTAGGATATATTAAAAAAAATACGAGGGATTCAAAAATCTATACGCCGAGGAGCTACTGTCACAGTAAGTACGCGAAAAAAATAAAAAGCATAAAATGAAAGTGCAGAGTTTACTTAATTGATCATTTTGGCACATCTATCAATTTTTTTTAAAAACTTTATAGAACTTAATTTGTAGATTATAAAATTCTCTACAAAAATATTTATACAAATATTTTTTTATTTTGCTTAGTTTGTTCCTAAAAAGTAAATAAATGATAAAGATATAAAATTAAAGTACATAGTGTAAACTTTTTTCTTACTACGTTTTATAGTATTATCTCAAATCATTTGATTATTTTTTCGGTCTCTCTTTCTCTGTTTTCCATTCACGAGTGCAGTTTTGACTTGCAACAGGAGGAAAATTCTATTAAAATGTGACCATACAATCGAAACGATGATATTTTAGGCCCGTTTCAATCCCGCCGCCTTTTTTAATACAGTTTTTTGCCATTGTTATTATACCAGTCCATTTTGACATTTTATGAAATTATTACTAAAAGGATAGATGTATAATACTACTGGCAATATTGGGTTTTATTTTTTTTTAAAGATAACTAAATTGTAAAAATATCAAATTTATTTTTTTTTATTCTGTGCTGATTTCATGGAAATTTGGGGTCCTTTTCAAATTACTTTGAATAGGATCGATCATAAAATTTTCTGATTTTTAAAAATTATGACACCGTATCTAATCAGTTTTACCTATGAATATCTCGCTTTATATTTAGTCCAGTCAAATAATAAATGTAAATACCAATAAATTTACACGGGCTGATATTTTAAAGGGTAGTAGTAGATGGTAACAGAACACTTCTGGTAGTTTTTCACCGGGTGATTTGCGTAAGGGGTGTTCGCTATCTTGAATTTTAGGGGTTGCTTAATATGCATCTTACGATAAAAAAGGATATAACCAATTTTGTTAAGGGGGACATTTCCAACAATTTTTGTTTGGTTCATTTTTAAAAGACGTCTTTTGTCAAAAACTTAACCCTACTTATGATTTTAAATGTAACAGTCTTTATACAATTTTATATGTCTATATGTTCAAATGTTCTGTAAAATTTAGCGTGTTAACAGTTTAAATGTTCGTAAAATTAAAGTGTAAACAGTTTGTTCCCTGACAAGGCTCGCCCTGATGATCCTTCGCAAGGCAGAAGCGAAAGCGCTTGGCTGATTTTTATTCTACTTATTATACCGAAATACAAAATTCTACACTCTTTTATCAAATATGTATACCGTATAACACGTCAAATTTAGGGTATTTACCAACTCATTTTATCTCTTTCTATCTTTTTTATTTCACTCTATACTAAATGAAAAAACAACAAAATCTTTAACCTATTATGATGTTGACATTAGCCACAAAGGGTTAATTTTTAATAATTGATGGTAGAGATACTATCTTTGTACAAAACACTAAAAAAATTGTCCAGTGTTAAACATCTTGAATAAATCATGTAAATCCACAAGATTCAATGATCATATTTAATATTTTATTCTTGTACATTAAAAAAAAACAGAATACAAAACCGAGGAAATACGATCCTAAATAATATTTTGATCAAAATTCCTAGATAAGACATAGCTATAGGATACCTTTCAACATATCTAAAGCTAGACATAAAACAAAAAGCGAAACATTCTTTTTACCCTAATGTCCATTCAAAAATTTCTTTATATCACAAAAGTCCAGTCGGCAGGTAAAAAAAATATATTTTTTATTAGAGCGGGTGAATTAAATTATTTTTAGGAAGTAAACTTACTTGTATAGTAAAGGCGTCTGTACAGTTTAACATTACAGCGCGATATGATGTCTGTATTGTAACATTTAAGGCCACTAAACAGGGGTGTCTCTAGGATGTCTCTAGGCTTTTGGCCGCCCCGTGCATACTTGATAAACGGCGGCGTCCTATAATACCATAAAAAACTAGATAAAACGTTGCAAGCACCCTGTCAAAACATCGGCACTATTGTACACCAGAGTCATCTAGTTTGCAAATTTCAAACTAGATTGTTTGATTTTAAATTCTGTATCTTTAAAACATTATATTCACAAAAAAACTGTATATAACATTTTTTATAGGGCTTTAAAAGAGCTTTTATTTAAAATATAATTTTTTGAAATCGGGTTATAAATATGTGAGATATGCTAAAAAACCGCAAGTCGATATCTCATGTAGAAATGGAGTTTACACCCAGACAGACAGACGCAAAATTTTTTTTTACTGATTTCGACTCAGAATGGTCTAAAACGACGAGAAATGTGAAAAAAAAGTGGTCAAAGATTTTGACTTTTCGGCGAAGATTTCAATACATCGGCACTCTTAGTAGCACTAAGTGCCCATGTAATTAAAAATGTGCCCCTTGATAAGACTTTCTAGTAATAATATTTGTAAAAGTGGCGGTCCATAAGTTTTTTTTTATTATAATTATTAATATATTAAGGGGCGACCAATTTTTAAAATATCTATTTAAAAATGTATGTAATATATGTTTTAAATTATTATTTTAAATTTATGCCACTCCTAGCTAAGATTTTAAGGTAATAGTATATTATTAATTAAAAAACAATTATTTAAATAACATTTTTTACTTTTTTTAGATTATTTAAAAGGTCTTTAAGCAGGTACACAAAGAAAATATAGGAGGTTGGTTTTAGTTGTTTTTTTTAAACTAAAATCCCTGTCGACCGAACTACCATGTTTATTCAAAAAATTCTTAATACTACAAGACAGTCATTTTTTTCTACAAGAAAAATACTTCAACTGTCATTAATCTTATTTCCCTATAGGCCATGTTATAGTCAATAAGAGAAACATTTTTTAACGGAACAAGTAAAAGGGGAAATGTCGTATCCTATTCGGAATTTTAAACAAAACGTGTCTTGTCAGAATGGCAACAGGTTAAAATATTGAAATATATGATTTTTTTTAAATATTCCATCTATCTTGATTAACATTTCCCCCATGGCCCCTATCTCTCAAAAAAATAAAAATAAAAATAAAATTAATTAATTAATAAATAATATTTTTTCCCATTACTAATTAATACACTGCCGTTTTAAGCTTAGGAAGGCAGTGCAGTGGTCGCCTAGTATTTTGTATTGTTGGGCAAAATTAATCAAATATCTTAATACAGCCTGATTTGACATTGGAGGACGTCTAACAAGTATGTTACGCCTATGGGGAGGGAGGTTATTTATATATTTATACCTAAAGGACCTAATATTAAATTTTAAAATGCACCAAAAATATGTATAAAAATGTATTGTATAAAAAAAAGTACAATTATTTGTACATGCATAGAAAATATAATCCTTTTTCTAAAAAAATATATGAATAATGAATTTAATTTAGATTATAGCCTAGAAAAAACTTACTATTTCTTAGTCCAAATTGTTTTCGTGTATCACACATGTCTCGTTAATGCTTAGAACAAATTGCAACAAGTTTCTAATAGCGATTAACACTGCAAATAGCTTTACGGTAGCGGCCTCCAGCCGCAAAGGCGAAATATATCGCGCAAATATGCAAATTGGGAATGCTACTTCATAAACTACGGATTACGGGATATGTGAACGTTATTGCGTTCCGTAATTGCGACAAATTTGTCTATCGTTTAAGATTAAATGTGGTATTAGAAATTTCCTTTAATTTACGATAAGAATTTACAGGAAAACAAAGTAGATACTAGGGCAACTGAATCATATACCTTGAACAAGTCACATACAATAACTGCATTTTTTAAAGAGTAATAGATGTAGTCGAATGCTTCGAATAAATCGATAAAAACAACAGCAAAATATAATATATTATATTAAAAAGTATACACATTGGGAATGTAACTTTATAAATTACGGATTACGGGATATGTGAAGGTTATTACGTTACGTAATCGTGACAAATTTGTTTATCGTTTTAGATTAAATGTGGTGTTAGAAGTTTCCTTTAATTTACAGTAAGAATTTAGTATGTTAGTATGACAACATATTGTATACAATACACATTGTAGTATTTAATATCACAAGTAATGTATTAAATACCAATGGTGACGATATAAATAAAAAATATGTATTAACAAATAACATTCAGTATTAAAAATACAACGAAATTTGTGTTTGACACTAAAAGTCCAATCTAAATCTATAAAATTTAATTGGTGTTGAGTTAAACTTTTGCAAATTAGGTAGACAGTAACTTTTGTTTACTAATTAGTATCTAACGAGCAAAGAAATATTATCGAGTAAAAATATTTATTTCTAATTTAGAAATTCTAAATAAAACTAATTGCAGTAATTGATTAAAATACATCCGCTGGCAAAAACATCGTACCACCTTCTTCCAATGTTTTCGAAACTCAATACAAGTTTGCTATAAACAAAGAAAAAAAACTTGAAATAAAAACAATAGAAAACGGAAAAACATCCGTTCCAATATAAAAAAATACAATCGTCATTTGATATTACGGCCTACGATTTTCTTGTTTTTTATGATCGAGTTTCGAAAACAAATCAAAGAGGTGTAACACGAGCCACGTATTTTTCTTTTCAACAAAATCCTATAGAAAAGCAACAAACATATAAGGCCCTAAGAAGCCAATACTTACAGGATCTATATTATTATTATTATTAGATATCTATAGATACGTTATCTATATTACAGGCAATTATTAGATACAGGATTTATATTACAGGAAATATTTAAGGCTATACTTCATGTTTACAAAAATTCTAAAAGAGATCAGCAGATGTCTGATTGAACTGTGGTAGTTTAATATTTTGAAGTCATTTATAGTCTTACCATTCAAAGTAAGATGAGATTAAAGTTAGTTTTTCTTCGAAGATGATCTAAGATTTAGGGTTGACAGAAATGATCGCTACCATACCTAGCTTAATAAATTCCAAACATCTAGTTTTACATAAAAAAAAATGGATGGATGGAGTTTACATGTAAACAACGAACTTTTTTGACAAGTTGTCACATTTTTACATGAAAATGAAGCAGTGCACACGAAATTTTTTAAATAAATCAAGTGAGTGCGAACTCCGATGGTTTTACATGACCCAGGACCCAGAATCCTGGGCCAGGAGAAAGGGGAGTTATAAGTGGCTAAGTTCTAAGTGTAAGTTAGAATTTTAAAAGGAACGTAAAAAATAGTAGGGTGGCTTATTTATAAACTTAGTTACCAGTTAAATGGAAAGTAGCTTATATCAAAAGTAATATTTTTGCACTCGTAAGGACGACATAATACGTATGTTATATTATAACATACGTGTCTCTAAGCGTGTAGGGTCCCTTCAAATCAGAGTCTATGTTAATAGGGAACATGGATTGAATAATATTAATTAGTGATTGCAACAAGGATCACTGATTGTCCTTAGGGTTAATTATCAGAGGCAACTCGTGCAAATAGACAAACTTTTATTTTTGAATTTTTGTGCAATATATTATAGTTTGACCCACTGATCTGTGGCTACGGGAAATATGTTTGGAATGTGTGTGCAAGTGGGAGGCCCGTTGTTGCACGCACGCGTTATAACGCTCTTGACGGAAAGAACAGAGCGCGAATGACTCCTCACTCTTTCGTCGGAGACTTTCTTTCATGCGGAGAACTATATGTAGTATAAGGAAAATGAAAATAATACGTGAATGAATTGTGTTCAAATGTACATTACAAAACCTATTATGATTTTACCATAATGTAATATTTAAGTTGCATGATGTTTATGAAGATAAAAATAATGTAATTCTTCTTCTCTTTTTTGATACGACTTGCATTATTGTGCCTGAAAAAAATAAAAACACAAACTGCGCCATGATTACATCTATATGCACCCCAAATGTTTGCTCGTCTGTAGATTAAATTTTATATATTCATAACAACGCCATTATTAGAAAACAAAACAACAGTGCATAAAAAAACTTTATCAATTCGTCTCCCCACAAGGAAAGTATCTTAGACTAATTTAAAAAGTTGTTATTGAAATATTTTAAAAAACATTGCAGAGATTCTATTATCAAATTATCTTTGCGTCAGGGATTTCCCCTGTGGGGAATATTGTCGCGTCAAAAAAAAAAATCATTTTACATTGGTTATTACTGGTTACTTTGAACTTTTTATTATTACAGAATAAATAAGTTCATGTTAATTAATGATGACTTCGAAATGCCTAGTTGGACTGTAGCCAATTTTTCATGTTTTAGTCACCCTGTAACAATTGAACTGAATATTCAGTTACAAATGCATCGGAAATTATTATCCTATACAATGATAATTTTTTTTCAAATTATTTACCATTTTATTAGAAGTTTAATCTAAGCAAAGGGAACGTTCAAGTATCACGTAACGCAAAATTTGGTTATTTTAGACCTCCACCCACCATGCAACGCGGAGTAATATTTTCAAACCCCCACCCCCTCCCATTTGTTACGTAACATTTTTTTTACAGAAAGCCATACAGTAAAGTAAAGAAATTGAAAGGAAATGTTGCTTTAAGGTTTAAGCCGGTTATTAACCGGTTACTGCTTCTGTGTTTTAATCAAAAACCAGTCTGAGGTAATTTCCGGAACCGGTTAACCGAAAACCGGTTATTGCCCATGGTTTTCCATCTCTATTTTTTTTTTGTTTAGAGGATTTAGAGAACGCCGCGTGCAATAAAATTTGCAACGAATCCGTATCTTAGGCCTAGATCATTGTTAAAAACGTGATCCAATAAACATTATTTATAATTTTCTGTGTTACGTAACAAGAGGGGGTTGGGTGTCAAACCCCCTCTGCAACGCGGCGCAACGTTTTCGAGAACCCCACCTAGAGCGTTACGTAATACTTGAACGTTCCCAAAAAAACGAAAGAGACCAAGCACCAAGAAATTGTTTTATCAATGTTGACTCCTACAAATTCTGAATTTTAGTAAAACTGCAGTTAAATTATTTATTTTATTTATTTTTATTTACAGAAAATAATATTTATTTTGAATAATTTTAATTTTTTTGGGGTCGTATAAAAACCATACCTAACTTGTCGCAAAGTATCTTTCTTGCATTCGCACATGCGAAATAAGTCGCTTTCCATACACGTTATATAATATACTATTTTAATAGTATGATGAATATAAATAAGGCCTTATACGCCACTGCAAAATCGCCCCTGGCGCTGCATTTCGCCACTCCCTCCGTCCATTTCGCCTCCGTGTTACACACGTAAATCCTATGCACGTGCATATCGGCGGATTTAGTCCGCAATATTCACATTCCCGTCTCAACTGTTGCTCACCCCGCTTTTAAAAAAACTTGCCCATATTTATTTCAATTATTTACGCAAAATTTAATGAATTTTTACCACGACCACTATTTTCACAGGAGCCTAATTTTGGGGAGGAGGGCAAATGGTATTAACACGTTGAGCCCCGGTATGTTAAACCCCTTCGCGACCCTTCCGCCCGCATCTTTTTATTAGATATTAAAAATACAACGAAATTTTCTGAGTGTAGACCTGAATTGACACAGAAACGTGTTAAAATGTTTATAATTTTTTAATTTTTACGAAAAACGGTGTTAAAATTACACAATTTTACAGAATTTAAGACGATTCCGTGTCAGTTCAAGTTTACACGGTCGACTAACTTTTTTATCAGTGCAAAGTTTTTTGAAGTGGCAGTCATGGGTGCACGAATCTACCACAGTATAGTATATTCTATAACTAGTATGAAATTGACAATATTCCGCGCGAGCGGAAAGTTTGTCATACGAGCCGGCATGCGAGTATGACGGTCCGGCGAGTGCTAAATGACTATTCCATACGTGTTGTAGACTATACTTTTTCTTCGACTGCAAATATGAAACACTGTATGGCTTTAAACTGCGGATAAGGTTAAAAACCATGTTTTTTTGTGACTCGACATTGTAAATGCAACAAAACACATATTTTTAAATAAAGCAATTAACGTTATTTAATAATATTATCAAATCAGTACTTAAAAAAGATTTTTTTTTAAATTTTAGCACATATATACAAATTATAATGCAAAAATTGAAGCTTATGTCAGATTTTTGTGTCAGATATCAGGTTTAAATATTTAACAATGGATGGAGCAGTTTTAATTTTTTAAACTAAATTGATAAAAAACTGGTCAAATATTAAGAAAAACTAATAAGCTTTATGTAATTTTAACGCAAAACTTTAAATTGCATTAATTTATTCAATATTTCATGGTAAAATATGTATGTTTTTGCTAATTTTGCTACAGTTTTCTCTACTTTTATAAACAAGATTTGGCACTACATGTGTTCATTCTAGCACTTGATACGGAATATTCATACCGTATCTAGAGCTAGAACGGATTCGTTCTGTCTTTGAAAAGTGTGTGTATTTGCTTACATTCTAAAGCAGTCGTAGAAAAAGATGTTACCCAAAAGGTTTAAAACTAAAATGGTATAATGAGCACTTGCAAAAACAACCCCTAAATAAATATTAATTGCTAATGATGAGCAAGTTGCATATAAATCGAAAAATTATAAGCTAATCATAAAATATTTGTTCTAGTTTCTAGTGAGATGGATCTAGGGTGCTGCTCATAATTAAGTGTCACTTGGTATATGATGAATAAGGCCATTATCATATGTTTTTCATTCCCAATTTTATTAAAATCGAGCCTGTAAAGTGTGCATTATCACATCGGGTAGATCTAAAAGGGTCATTTAATATAGTGGGATAGATATCCTGGGGCTTTTTTGTTCACTTTTTCATTGGCCACCTATTGCAAACAAAAAAGAATTAAATCAAATCCAGTTGATGAACGAGAATTTTTTGACATACCAGTTTTTGAACAAACAAAGGGAAATGTGTTTTATTGTGATATTTTTGTGAGATTTTATTTTAATTTGAAACATTCATTTTTATATGTATATGGATAAATACAGGGTGATCCATAACTGGCATGCCAAAATTTAAGAGGTGATTCTAGATCCAAAAATATAAAAAAAGTTCCTATAAAGGTTGGTCCGGAAATGAGCCCTAAGGGATCTAGGGCCCTTTAAAATTGTAATAAAAATAAGGTTTTTAATTAATAACTCGGGTACCGTTTAAGCTAGAGCGGCGAGCTTTTGCATGTATACTAGTATTAATAAGGGCAATAAGTTTATGTTAATTAATTTTTTTAATTTATCCAGAGGCGTGCCCAGACGGACAAAATATATGAGGCTTAAAACATTTTTGCCCCAAACTTTTCTATGTGTATGTTTTTTGGATTTGTTGTAAAAAATATAGATTTCTAGAGTAAAAATACATATAAAATATCATATAGTGTAACACTGTAGGAGCAACCGTTATCAAAAAAAAATGCAATTAAGAGAAAGTAACATTTTGTGCCACCAAAAACGTTACTTTTTAAAAGGCTATTACTCCTTTAATATTAAATTTAGGTGTTTTGGTGTATAATACTTTTTTGCTCAGTTTTAAATGAAGAATCACCCTGCAGCATTAAAATTTTATTGGTGCTTTTTTTTTGTTCCCCATTCAATACGTCATCTTCGAAGGGCCGTAGCTCCCTTAGGGCTCATTTCCGGACCAACCTTTATATAAACTTTTTTTCATATTTTTGGATGTAGAATCACCTCTTAAATTTTGGCATGCCAGTTATGGATCACCCTGTATAAAAAATTCCGTTCATCCGTTCCAAAGTTATGCGGGAACAAACATAAAAAAAACAAAGTCACACGTCCTTTTTGGAAATCGGTTAAAAATTACAATTATTTTTTATCTCTAAGAAAGTATTTCTTAAATTAGGGGTTAATTTCCAATATTATTTTAAATTAAAATGTCACGTTTGAACTTTTTGAAACAGAATATACATTTTAATTAATAATTACATTTTGTTTGGGTTTGTTTGGATAGAGAATTAAATTTTAATTTCATAATAATAATAACTATTAAAATTATTTTAATGTAGAAAAAGTACTCTCATAGAAATATTTCTATACCTCTGCAAAATAATTATAATTAAAATGAAATATTATTAATAGTTATTTATGGTACTAGTGGGTAAAGTAAGATATTGCCCATGAGAATATTAACCTGCGAGGCGACAGCCAAGCAGGTTAATTTTCGAGAGGGCAATATCGGTTTACCCATGAGTGCCATACAAGGTTTTATCCAATAAATAGCTTAGGAATTCATATTTTTATTAAAAATTTTAATGACATTTACAAGAAAATAATTTGACAAGTGACAGTTGAGTGGGTAAAATAAATAATTATCCACTCAATAAAGTAAAAGCCACGCGGGGGTTATTATTGAGTTTATCTATTTAAAATAAAGCTAGTAATTGTCTTATTATCTGTATGTATTGGATAAAAATATATATTTTTTATTAATTTTAATAACATTTAAATTTAAAATGTATTTAATATTTTTTATATTCCGTTTTAAAAATAACCTAAAAAAATTGTTCTAGATTTAAATGTGTCAAAAAATGTACCTAGTAGTAGTAGTAGTAAATTTTTGGGTTGGCCAAAGCCGGACAACTAGGCCATTTCTGGCCCTTTTTGTCACCCCAGGCAATCCCAGCCATTTACTAATTTGAGTCCTCCTTAAACCTGGCCGTCCTTTCAATAAAGGTCAGGATATTGGCCCAGGGGAGATCTCTTAGTTCCTCTTGGTTTGGACTTTGAGTTTCAACCTGATCCTGTCGTATCTGACACTCGGCTAAGTTAAAAAAAATATACCTATATTTTCATGTTTTCCAATAATTTAGATCTAAAAATGTCAAAAATGGCTTTTATATTGGGTTTTCTTGAAAATCTGACGGGATAAGGGCAATTTGGCCAATATATTTCAATTAAAAAATAAAATTATAAGCCTAGGGTCCAAGAAAAAAATATTTACAGGCCTGTGTTACATTAATAAATTCCAAAAACTAATCATAATTCCTCTAATCTCTTGAATGATAAATGTTCCCATTCTTTACAATGCAATTTTTTAATGAGATTACACGCTCAGTTAGAGAGTAATAAAAAGACGTATGTCCGTTATTATTAAACAAACCGCACGTGTCACGTTACGTCTTTTGTTTCGGTGCATTGTTGTGGAAAATAAGGGAATCACGATGACACTTGATTGGTGGTCAAAGGGTTTGTGGCCAATTGAAATCAAAACCCATCATTTCGAATCATTATCATCATGGGTTACGCGATGCGTAAATGTATTATTATTTTCCACTTGGAGTAATCAAAAGCTAAACATTTCAGTGCACTTATTGTAAAATTTTCGCCTGCGGCGCTAATAGTGTGATTTTTTTTCATATTCATAAAAAAATGCCTAAGAAGGTCCAATAAAAAACATTTACTTTTAGAAAATCCAATGCAACAAAAGTTTGTAAAAAATATTTATTTTTGAAGATATAATATATCCAGTGCTCCAATTTCTATACAGGGTGTATTTGAAATAGGGTCCGAAAATTTAAGGGGTGATTCTATATTAGAAAATATGACAAAAAGTTCCTATAAACGTATGTCTAAAAATGCGTCGTAAGGGAGTAAAGCCCGTTTGAAAGTGGCTAAAAAAATATCGGTTTTTATTTAATAACTCAGGAACCCTTTGAGATATAGCAACAAGGTTTTGCACGTAAACTAATCTTAATAAGGCCCATCTTCGTATGCTATTTTCAAGTACTTACTTTAAACAGGAACGTGTGAAACGAGGGAGCCTTATCAGTTTTTTGTCCCAAACTTTTTTCTGTGTAACTTTTTGTAATTTTATTTTTGGAATATGATTCCACAGGTCAAAATACATAAAAAAGGTACTCTTATTGTAATACTGTAGGATTAACCGTTTTCGGGCAAAATTAATTTGAAGGTGAAATTTCACGGTTCGAGGACGAAAAATTAAGTACAAAAATGTTGGAATCCGAAATTTCAATGATACAGGGTTATTCTATATCAAAAAATAAGAAAAAAGTTTTATACGTGTAGGTCGAAAAATTACTTTTAAAGATACTATGGCCTTTTAAAAATTGTGCATTTTAGGAGACCATAGCTCCTTTAAGATTGATTTTTGGAAGTACCTGTATATGAGATTTTTTTCTTAGTTTTTGATGTACATTCACACTGCATCATTGAAATGTTGGTTTTCAAAATTTAGTATTTTATTTTTCTTCCTCAACCGTGAAATTTCACCTTCAAATGATTTTTTCTCGAAAACGGTTAATC
>OY294047.1:51642303-51744992 GCA_958510825.1 Brachypterus glaber | reverse complement strand
CCCTATTTCAAATACACCGTGTATGTAGATTAGTCTATTTTCACAGTTTTACACAATTATTCACTAGGCCAAGGAGTAAAAAAGGCATTAAAAAGGTTACTTGATATATGTCAACACTAAAAAGTCTAAAGGATTATCATTTAATCAAAATGTCATTTTATAAATTCTGATTTCTTTAAAAAAATGAGTATCACATATGTCAAAGGCACTTTTTAAAGACAGTTCTTACCCCTTGACCCCAGAATTATTGTGTATAACCGAGGGGTTTATTTATTGGACAATCCTTGTACACCTATCCAACAATATTTTACAATCCTTGACAGTTCCTTATTCCGAAATCATCTACAATCCTCCAGAATCCTCCACAATCATCTACAATCTTCCACAATCATCTGAAATCTTTCCACAATCTTTAAAAATCTTCATTAAAATTTTATACAATCTTTCACAATCTTTTTGAGCATCTTTGACAATCTTTAACAATCCTTTGATCCTCACAATCCTTGTATACTTTTTTTCAATAAATAAACCCCTCGTGTATAACTATGAAAATAGCTTAATGTGAATGTACATAATATGTACATAATATTTACATAATATTTACATAAGGGGTCGTCCATAAAATACGTCAAATTGACCAAAAATCATACGCTTCATACCCCGTTTCTCGCGTTATTAAAGACTGTAGCCTTTAATAACGCGAGAAACGGGGTATGAAGTGTATGAATTTTGGTCAATTTGCGTGACGCATTTTATGGACGACCCCTAATATATTATATAAAATACAGCTGGTAGAAAATAATGAAATAAAAATGGTCACCAGCTTTCCGACTATTATGTGAACATGCAGTTTAACAAAATTACATTATGTAATGTAATTTACATAGGGCAATTGTTTTTTTATTATTTTAAGTAGGTAAATCCTTTTTTGAGACAGGCTTGATAACCTACTTTTTATGTATTACCGAGCATTTTCGTTTCTGTATTTTCCAATTACCTAAAATTTTCGTATTCCTATCACGAAAGTCTTCTACAAAGGCCGCGGAGGCGCTGACACGGTCGAAATGCAATTGTCCAGATGTGTTAAAATGCATGTAATAACCTTCCATTGTTGTAATTCAATTAAAAGCCTTTGGCCAGTGATGGCACAACGCCAACTTTAATTTCCAAGGTACACAGCTAGGAATTGATGAAAGACAATGTTATACCTAGGTTAAACGTGTAATAATCAATTTTTAAAAAAGAAATGGAAAATAATTATAAAAAAATACGACAAAATTTACCAAACCAAAATTTTCTGAAAAATTCTGCCCGTTTCTCCGTTTTTCCGTATATTAAGCATTTCATACAATAAGAAGTTATTGTATAACGCAATAACACCCACAATTACTTGTATTACATCGGCACTTAGTGCTACTAAGAGTGCCGATGTATTGAAATCTTCTCCGAAAAGTCAAAATCTTTGACCACGGTTTTTTCACATTTCTCGACGTTTTAGACTATTCTGAGTCGAAATCAGTAAAAATTTTTTTGCGTCCGTCTGTCTGTCTGTCTGTCTGTCTGGGTGTAAACTCTCTAACTCCATTTCTACATGAGATATCGACTTGCGGTTTTTTGCATATTGTTTCTTATCGTATTCCGAAGAGCTGATTTTGAGGGTAAACGATTGGGGGTAAGGGGTTAAAAAAAGGGTAAAACTCCTATTTTTAGCGTTTTTTGTTTATAATTAAGGCAATTATTATTGTATTTGGTTAATCTAGCACTTATATAAAAGATAATTTTAAATTGGTCAAAAAATGTTATAAACAACGTTTTCCTAAAACGCATTGTTTTCGAGATATTGGCGTTTAGAGCAGCAAAAGGTTTTTTTAGCATATCTAACATATTTATAACCCGATTTCAAAAAATTATATTTTAAATAAAAGCTCTTTTTAAGCCCTATAAAAAATGTTATATACAGTTTTTTGCTAGAATATAATGTTTTAAAGATACAGAATTTAAAATCAAACAAAACACCTAGTTTGAAATTTGCAAAATTAGATGGCTCTAGTGTACAATAGTGCCGATGTTTTGACAGGGTGCTTGCAACGTTTCATCTAGTTTTAATCATGTTTTTCACGGAAAACGACACTATTGTAAGTACTCTCTGTACAAAAGTTGACATAACTTACGAAACATGTTTTAATTTAAAGCTTTTAAAAAGTCCCTTTGATTCACACACGTACTGGAATCTACTCGTCTACGTTGTACAATGTACAATAATTGTTTATTAATATATATTAATTAAATATATTTAATTAATTCTTAAAATTAAGACAGAAATGTAAATTATTATTCAACTGTCCACTCATTTTTAATTAAAATTCAATATAAATTCTTATTCTCGGAATAATTATCACTATTTTTACTTTTATATTTTCAAGGGAGAGGTGGTAGCTCAGTTATGTAGACTGTGTTGTAACCAAGAATTCCGAGGTTCGATCCTCGGTCCGAGAATAAATGTTCCAAATAAAAATTACATTCCAAACAAGTACTAGTACTTACTTGGAAACCCCTGAGTTTGTAGGCATTACTACTAACTACCTAAAACAGGGTTAAACATGCAAGAAGCCCCCACTTCAGTTCGTCTCTCCGGCAATAATGCCATAAGCTAAATAATAATAATAATAATAATAATAATAATAATATTTATTGCTTGAAAAAAGAAAAACAATACAAACAAGACAAACGAAATGCAATAATATGCTGAAATGCACTTAAATAAACAAACAAATGTTTATTTGTGTGTGCAAATATAAAAAAAATATTAAAGAAATATACTAAATAGCAACTAAAGTAAGACAATACTTAATAATTAATTATTAACTACATAATTTATTAAATCTAGGACAATACTTACTAAAACCTAACTTAAAATAGATTAAAAAGATTGATAAATATTATTTAAGATTATACTATTTAAGAATATACAGGAAACGCAATATATATATATACATATATATACACATATATATATATACATACACATACATATATACACACATATATATAAATAAATAAATATTAAATAATATTATTATACATTTCTGTCTTAATTTTAAGAGGACAATTATTTTCTTAATACTCAACTCATTTTTAAAAATTTAAATTGTTTTTAATTAGTTAAATAATTTTTTCCCGTAGTTTAATATTTTAGGTTAGGTTTTTGGGGTATCGGGGGGTATTCAATCAAAAAACTTCTTTTCTTCAAATTGTGACGTTTCGACAGGAATTTTCCGTTGTTTTCGAACAAATTAAAACCTTTTAACAATTTAAATAAATAATTACATTTTTGTACATAAAATTACAGATATAAATAAACATTGACAGGTTAAAATTTCTATTATTTTTAATTGGTATCTTTGTTTGAGTATGCATTAAGTCATGATTGAGAACTTTTGACATCTATTGTATGCATGCTTGACTGTTCTTTTGTAAAATGCATTATACAAAATTAAAAGAAATTTCATTTCGGCGGCCACGCTCCGTTTGTTACATCCATGTTGGATGAAACATTCAGTTTTACTGGCGAACGAAATTGCTACGAATTTTCCTGTAATATGCAATACAAGGTATGTATTTGCACATGTGAACATGTAACAATAAAAATTTATGGAATACTCAGTTACAAAAGCCTAATATTGGAAGCAAGGGTTCGAATCCCATTTGGGAAACAACTTTTTTCTGAAATTAAGTTTACGTTTACAATATTTTTGTCAAAATTGGTATATAAGAGTGTTTGAGGTCGCTAGAACTGAATCTGAGAATAACATTTTTCTAACTCCACCCCATCAGGTTGGGGTAATTAATTTTAAATGTTTACAAAATCTTTATTAAAACTGAGATATAGGTTCCTAGGAGTTTTTAAGGTCGTTCAAACTAAATATGATATTAAAATTTTTCTAACTCCACCCCCGGGGGGTGGGATGTATTTCTTTTTAAATATTTACAATATTTTCGTAAAAATATAGGGGTGTTTGAGGTCGCTGAAAATGAATCTGATAATAATAAAATCTAACTCTACCCACATTGGTTTTAATTTAATTAAAATGACCGTGAAGTCCGTCCAATGTACTAAGAATTTAAATGTGGAAAATTTGGAAATCCTTTTTATCTGTGTATTAAAAACATTTTTCTATTTTGCGACTCTTATAAGCTCATAATCACACGCATTTTGCGTGTTCTTATAGGCCCATAAGAGGTCTGTACTTTTTGTTCTTTTGGGTTGGCAACAGACCTGGCCCATCGCTTGACGTTTTCCGTGCAATGTCAATGTCGCTTTAAAGTTGAATTTTCTACAAAATTTTGTGTTTAGGTTATTTTCACCATGTTAAAATTGTGGCTTGGTTAATTGCAGTGAAAAAGAGAAGAGATGACTATAAAATTTATCAAAATATCATTTGCCCTTAGAATTTTAAACATGGTGTAAACTGTAATGCCAATCCAAAACAAGAATCCCTAAATCAGTCATCAATTTAAATGTAAGTTTTTTAAAATTTTAGAGCATAATAGAAAAAATTGTATAAAGCACTCGTTTCATAACACGTTTTTAGCGCACTAGTACTTTAGAAAACTTACCGCAAGCGGCTCGTTTTCTAAACTTGTACTCGTGCGCTAAAAACGTATGTTATGAAACTAGTACTTTAATAAACTATTATCAGCGCATTACTTAACATATTTGCTTCTTTAAAACTGACTTTTAACTTTCTTTTTGAGAAAAAAGGGCGGAACATAAAACCATTTTTTTATAGTTATTAAAAATCAGCAATAAGGTTTTTAAGCGGCCATTTTAGGCACCCATAATAGAACACTCCTTTTATGTCCTTAATTCCACCAAAACGGTATATTAATGATCAATAAAAACTGGATTCAAAACATTTAACGATTTCATATTCTTATTTACATAACGAGCTTAAATGTAAAGCATATAAATTTTAATTTCGAAACTAAATTTCACATACAGGGTGTTTCGGTTTCGCTTACCATTTATTTACTAATTATTTTGCTCATATATTATAGACCAATTACAATTAAGGATTTTTGTTTAACCGACAAACCACAAACAACGATTAAACCGAAGCTAGGTTTATTAAAATTTAACTTTGATTAAACTGAAGCTAAGTTTTGCCAAAGTTTAACAGCGATTAAACCAAAGGTAGCTTTTATTAAATGTTTCAATAAAATAATTTTAATCTCTTGTTTTATCAATTTTGCAATCTAAATAACGGATATTTGCATTTTTTTACTTTATGCTTAACAGCAAACGTTTTTGACTTAATAATCCAATAATAATTCTTTTTGTATAGGACTTTTAACTAAAATTATTAAGTTTGACATTTTCTGAGTAAAAATTTGCAGCAAAAGCTCGGAATTTGACCTATTATAGGTCAGAAAAGGTGACACAATGGAGCTCTCTACAACTAGAATTATGAAACAAAAGACGTCTATCCTATCTCTATCTCATTTGTGCTACACTTTCCAGCCAACCAAATAAATACTGTATTTGTTTTTCATACAACGAATACAGTATTTATTTGGTTGGCCGGAAAGTATAGCAGTGAGCGGCACGAACGAACATAGCTAATGTGAATCTGTAGAATAAGATAATTCTACTAAAATTTAGATGGCGCCAGTAATTTCTTTAATAAAACACTTTTCGCCCGGCCAAGTAAATATTGTATTTGTTCAACAAAGAACAAATACAGAATTTGTTTGGTTGGGTGGAAGTGGGAGTGTATGTATGTCTTCTATCCTTTTTGGGTAGAACTTTTGTCCCTGACTAATCTAACGGGAGAAATCTTCATTCGTTCATCATACCAATTTCTTGTAACAAAATGATTGGGATATATTTTTTTTTATGAAAATTCCAGTGCAGTGGCGTTGATAAAAAATCATATATGAGGGGTTAGAAAATATATATTGGACGGACAAACATATTTTAAATAAATATACTTAAAAACGTACAAAAATTATTGGCATATTTTGTCAAAAACTAAAAAAAATCAAAAGCATTTTTGTGCGCAAAAGAGGTAACTAGATTCAAAAATGAACGTTTAAAACTAAGACACTCTGTATGTGACAGGCACATTTATATCGACGTTAAAAATCGTAATATAAAAGCAGTTTAACTAAGGATATTAGCAATAATATTTTTACATCACAGCCGATACTAAAAACATGACGTTTTTACATGTAATCAAAAATATTCTATGGGTTTTTAGTTTTTATGTTTATTGAAAAATAGGTGTTTTAGTACCGATATATGGATGTATTTTAAACCATCAGAAGTTTACTGTCAATGATAAAATATATATAAGTGAATGGTTTATTTTAATTCAATGGTAAGGCAGCCTTAAGGGGTCTTTCTACTTTCAAATTTTAAAAATATTTTGTTTTTAAACATTTTTCTTTTTATATAGAAAGAAAAAACATATCACAGTGAAATTTTGTAGGTATGTTTGTTTATATCTAAAGAATACAAAAATGGGTTTTAGTCTTTTACTTATAATTATAAGTAAAAGACAAGACAAGACAATAATTTGTAGAAACTTTAAAGTGATCCATTTTTGACAACTTAAAACTATATTCCGTAATGAAGGAAGAAGAAGAATAAAAATAATCTGAGAAATAAGATGAGAAATAAGAGAAAGAAGAAGAAGAAGAAGAAAAAGGAGAATAGTGAAGGGACAGTTGGATTTTTTTCATTTGATTTTTTTATAATAAAAAAAAGTAAGTTTTACTTATTCATTCTCTCATGTTTTTTTTTTCACAGATAAATATTAAGTCTAAGTAGATACTTATAGATATAAACTATTAAAATCTTAAAGAAAGTGGACCCTCATCAATGCCAAAATTGCATCATTAAAGTCTTGAGAGTTATTATCTGTAAATCTTTCAGATGCAGCTCTTTCAACGATAAAGAATAAAAACAAGCAGCGAAAACTTATAACGCTTCGTATTTTAAGTTATAATCTTCGCAGCGATGACATCAAGAATATTAGCCGAGCTATGGTCTGTTTCATCAAGCAAGAGAGTAAATTAAAAGTCGCACAGTGAATATTTTCAAAACAGATTCGAATATTGGATGTGCGAATATACTGCGTAGTTTATTTTATAAAACATTATATTCTATACATAAACATATACCATTCAAACCTGTTGTAAAAATATTTGCTGTGCGATTTTTAATTTACTATCTTGCTTGATGAATCATCAATGACGAAACAGACCATAGTTATAAATGTGTCAAAATATATTTTTAAGGTTATTTTACAGTGTATTATGCAAAATTAGACTTGTTTGTTATACATCGTATATTTTTTAACTTTTTATTATTCTTCAGTTAGGATTGATCATATTCTTCCTTCATTCTATTATCACCAAATTCAGTTTCAGTTAAATGAAACCCATTTTTTTTCGATTTATCCAAACACTCGTACAAAAATTTAAAAACCATTTTCTTTGAAAATGTGCGCTCATGTATTTGTGATATCTAATGTCAAAAAATAGTTACCAACTAACAAATAACAATTTTTTACAGATTTTATTAGCCAATTTTTTGTGGAAACACCGGTTAACCGTACGGTTCTCACAAAAACGCATTGGTTATTTTCTTGAGGTTTTGACAAGTACCTAACCTAACTTCTCCCAAAAAACTGATAAGATATATATTTTTTATATTTCCTTTGGATAAGATATGGTAAAAAAGCACTTAAACTACATTTCCAAGTTTATTTGCTTATGGGGAAGGTAATAAACAACAATGATAAGTTTAAATAATTTTTTATATATGAATTTAATTTTAAACCACATAAGCAAAAGTTAGAAAATAAAAGTTGAAATACCTTACCTACTCTATTTTTTACATTTTGCATACAAAGCGAGAAAAATTCCCACAGGCCTGTAAATTATGGTGTAAATAAACAATTTATAGGTTAAGTTTTTGCGGTTAACCGTATCTAACTCACCTCCGAACCTGTGTTAGACGCGGTTACTGCCAGTTAGTGACGTCATCGCTTCCCCTCACTTACCGTATGTAACCGATTATCACAAAAACGAGTTTCAGTAACTTGGTTAGTTCCGGTGACCCGACAAAAAATTGGCTATTGTCTCCACCTGTAATTAGAGTTTTACATGGAAAGCTGCGAAGAGTAAAAACGTCGAAAGCAGCCAAATTCCTGCCAAATCCCTCTGACAAGCGTCCGTAAAGAGCATCAAGTGGCCTTCGATAATACGTTCCGAATCAGCGTTTTTCGCTTTGAATTAGGTTCGACGCGTCCTTTCTCGACGCTCGGCGTCGATGTCGTTAAATCAGGACTCCTGTCGCGATAATATCTCACACATTGTCAAACAACTGTCTGACCAATAAAAAAGATTTAAAAAAATGTAAAATACGCTGCTAACAAAATAATACTTTCCGCTATGGTTATATTATAAAAAAACTGCTGCTAACAAAATAATACTTTCCCCTATAGGCCTGGGTTTATTAAAATTAACAACGAAAAAAATAAAAAAATAAAGTTTTTCAAAATTTTTTTTTTCGAAAAAAGTTTATTTTTTCGTAAAACGAAAAATAAATTGAAAAAAAAAAAGTTTTTGAAAAACAAATGGTTTTCACCTTATTTCACCCCCTTACCCCAATCCGATTTTTACCAAAAACAACCCCAGTCTAGAACTTTAAATAATTAACCTATGGTCCAAATTTGAAGTCTTTAGCCCGAAGCGTTCTTGAGTTATCGTGGTCAAAAATTTCCCGGAAACACGGACCGACCATAGACAAGGAAAGACCTCCAAAGCCGTTGCGGAATACTGTGATAAATGTGCCTAGCGCATCTGAGATAAACTTGCACAGGCGCACTACTATTGTTGTTTTTGACGAGTATTTTTTAACCTTAGTTTTGTGTGTCAAATAAAAATTTTAAAAAATACAACATAAAACAATAATTATCTACGAAGAAACGTCGAAATAGTTTTTTTAAATTATTTTATAAGAATTTTTCGAGGTGTGTTTGAGTTTCGGGATTTTGTACACCTACTTTGAGTACACCAGGGATTGAACTTGCTGCTCTTCATAAAGCAACAATACAGGTTAGATTTAAAGTTATAAACAAATGCAGCATGCACATTTTAAGATTTTTACTGGGGGATTTTTGGAGATAAGACAAATGAATACTGGGGTGATGAATTGTTTTACGACCGACAGCATTTCACAGCTGATAGATATGCGTACTGCGCAAGGTCAGATATATTGCGTTACGTCATTTCGCTGCCCCGTTCTGTCACAAAATAATCTTGAGCAGGCTGGACTAATGGTTCTCTTTCCATCTCTATGGGACCGACACACATAGGTAAAAAATAAACAAAAACAAAAATAAAAATGATTTTAAATAAAACTATTTCATTAAAAATAATCCAACCAAACTGATAAATACGGTATTTAAAATACCCGTCTAATTTGTAGTTAACGCTTAACAATTTAACAGTTTTAAATTTGAGCACGAGATAAATACCGTGGAAATGCAACTGTGTGCGTTTGAAAATGAAAAAAATAGAACTAAAAATAATGAAAATCAAACATTAAAGTAGACGTATGGCACAATTCGCATACCGGTGCAAGCACACATTTTTTTCACATCCTTGTTTGGCGATAAGTGGCGTTCCAAATAAACTGGACCAAACAGAGTCTTACCTAAAGAACTTTTACCTCAAGAAGGAACATGATGAAATCTACCGTATGCTTTGTTTGAAGCGTGAACCAACTACGGCGAGGGGCTATTGTTTACACTTAGTACGCGTAAAGAGAGAGAAGGAATGTGTAAACTCACAGTCTAATGTCGTAAAATGACTGACAGGGGTACAGTGTTGCCGATTGGAAACATATACTTTGGATATTTTATTGTAAATTTTAAGAAACATTAGTTCTGTATGAGTTTTATATGAACTAATAGTTTAATTTTAATAGATTTAAATATACTATATTATTAAACATAATTATACTATACAGAATAAAGTTTTTTACATTTTTAATTTAAGTATAATGATTTGAATTCATGATAAGGTGGAAACTACGCAACATCGCTACTAGGTAGCCTGAAAGTCGATTAGCGACATCTACATTTTACTCCACAAAGCTGTATCGCGTTTCTGTTAGTAAATAAACAAACAAAAAGATGACACCTTCATAAACATTGGTCTGAAATTACTTCTTGAGGTAAAAGTTCTTTGGTCTTACCATACAAAGTTAGGTTCAGTTGCTTTTCACCCGTGAAACGAACAACATGTACTTTTGGCAAGAATTAGGTAATCCGTAATCGCGTTTAATTTTTAGCACCAAGTGTTTTAGTATAGTTATTTATTTATTTGCTATCTTAGATATACCCTCGATTCGATTTTATATATTTTATAGTGGTTGTATGGATGATGTGCAGTAAAATGACGAACATGTGATTATACTCGAGTAAGAAGGGAATTTTATGTTTTTTAATCATTTATAATGCAGATAAATTTTGGTTTGGAAGCAACGTGAAGAAGTTTTTATAAGTACAGATTTTTTTTATATATTAGCGCATGCGCAAATATAATTACAAATTACAAAAAAACAGAGGTCTCACAGAAGACTGGAAATTTTCTATAATCAAAACGGGAGTGGGCATGGTGCCAAGCCAGACAAGAACCACTCTTGATGAATTGAGTAACTAAGAGGGATCTGGCTAATTATCTCACTGAGATAATGCCAACCAAAAAGGAAGAAGAAGAAGAAGAATAAGAAGAAAGTTAGGTTTGATTAAAGTTAGGCTTTCTTCAAAGATAATATAACCTAACACTTGATACGGAATATTCATACCGTATCTAGAGCTAGAATGGATTCATTCTGTCTTTGAAAAGTGTGTGTATTTGCTTACATTCTAAAGCAGTCGTAGAAAATGCATGTTCTTTCGAGTATGGCCGTCTACACATAACTATTTTGACCCCTTTTGCAGTAAATGATCCATTTTCATTATTTACAGTTTAAAAAATGCTTTATCCCCGATTTACGGGAATTCATTTCGGCTCATCGGTTGCATCGAATGCATGAAATGCAAAAAACGAGTTTCATTTACCCGACACACACACGCGCACTTAATTACGGCAAGCATGCGTGTATTTGGGGGAGGGGTGGCTGTTTATGGGCCCCCTTTTATCGGACGACATTGATGTATTTCGCAAATATTGGCGATTCTTTCAAAATGACAAAAATCGAGAAAAATTAACGTTACAAAAAATGTAATTATTTATACTTATTGTGTATTTCATACACTGTAAAAAATAAATATGCAATTACACGTCACTCTGCACGTAAATGTGATTTAATTCAAATACAATTGACTAGATTTTACATGTAATTTTACAATTTTACATGTAATTTTACAATTTTACATGTAATTTTACAATTTTACATGTAATTTTACAATTTTACATGTAATTTTAAAATTTATATGCACATTACATGTAAAATCTAGTAAATTTTACAGAGTTCATTGTAAAAAATAAATAAATTTACATGCAGAATTATAGGTAATGTGTTGCCATGAATACAGGTAAAATACGAGATTTTACATCTAAAATACATGTAATATTTATATAAAATTGTAAAATTACATTTTTATATGAATATTACATCTAAATTACATGTAATATTCATATAAAATGGTACAATTACATGTTTAATTTTGTAAATTCTACTTGTAGCTGCATGGCAACACATTACCCATGATTCTATTTATTTTTTACAGTGTAGGGGGTCACAAAGAGTAAAACATGTTGTTTTGTGTAACAGTTCGCTTAATATTGATCACATGAATATTTTATGTTGTAAAAAGTCAAATAATATTTGTATTTATTTGTCTTGAAACATTTTTATTGCTTTTTTACATTTCTCGACGTTTTATATGCAAGAAAGATGATTTTCGTCAAAAAGAATGTGTCGGTCCGTTGGCCTATCTCTGTCTGTCTGGGAAATTTGTGACGACGATAACTCAAGAATGCTGACCTAAATACTTTAAATATGGATCTTAGCTCCTTTGTTCTAGGTTGGGAATCATTTTGATAAAAATCGGGGTATGGCTGGGGGGTAAAATGGGGTAGAATGGTATTTTTTTTTATTTTTTCGTTAAAAAAAAGATTTTTTGTTTGAACCTAAGCCTACAGAGGAAGTATTCTTTAAGTACCCGAGGAAAAAAGTTTTTGTAGGATCATGCATAATTATGTATAATTTTACGTAAAATTATGCATAATTATGTATGGTCATGTCTGGATTTTGACCATGTATGAATTTTGACAAGGTATGATCATAAATAAACATGTATGGGTATATGCATAATTATGTATGAGTATACATAGACCTATGCCTAATCATATCTGGTCATGCATGACAAAGTTTTTGTATGCCTATGCATAATTATGCATAATATTGTCTAATTATACCTAAAATTAGGCATAATTAAATTTTACCTAAAACTATGCATAATCATGCATATTTATGTATGATCATACCGGATCAAAATTCATACATGGTCAAAATCCAGACATGATCATACAAAATTTTGCATAATTATGCATAATCATACAAAATTTTTTTTCCCGGGTATTAATTTTTGTGTTTAATTAAAAATGTTTAATTAAATGTACTTTTTTTTAATTCATAGTTTTACTTTCGGTTGGTGGGGCCAGGGTCAAAGGGGGCAAAACATGTTATTTTGTATGACAGAAAATATACAACACATTGTTTTACTTTATTGGAGGGCTGTGGGGTTAAAAGGGGGCAAAACTGTTATTTTATTTAATAGCTCGTAAGAAAAAATAAATTATGGTTTAATTTTATTTTTATTTAGTTTTTTTTTTATTTTTTCTTATTTATTTTTTTAAATCACGCCAAAAGCCAAGAAACGTAAAAAAGTTTCAAGACTTTTCCAGTTTTTATGTTCTAGAGGAAAAACGATAGATTTTCCAAAGTCATACTTTCCAAGTATAGTTTTCTGTAAAATATAACCCTTATAATATGATTTATTTTTATCGAATAATCTTTTACTAAACAATATATAACACAGCCCCACAAAAAAAAAGTCCGGATCTCTAGACCAGACATGTGTATCCTTATGTATTTTGGCCCGCTGAATCCGAATCCGAGGTCAGAAAAAGCCCTTCACCCCAGGAATTGGCCCCAGAGGCCGAAAATGGCCGCTGAAAGGTGTGAAACGGGAATTCCGGCATGACGGATGCTCAGGGCAGGTTGAGATTGCATTCTCAAGGCAAAGTCGAATTAGTGGGTAACCGAGCTTAGATCCGACAGGCATCGCGGCCCCTGAGGCCGGAAAATGGGCCCCTGGGGGCCGAAAAATCGAGATTTTCACGTCGGGATCGCAGCACTTCGATTTTCTTGTAACTTCAAACTGCAGCAACGTAAAGAGGCTGGAACCTCTTCCAGGCCCATTGAAATTCACACCCAGGGTCCGAAAAACGGGCCCTCAGGGCGGGAAAATCAAGATTTCCACGTCGTCATCACGGCACTCAAATTTCTATGGACTCTAAAACTCACGGAAACACTGGCAATGTAGCAACATTTCGAGGCCCATTGTAATTCATGCCCGGGCCCAGAAAATGGACCCTTAGGACCAGAAAATCAAAATTTCATGCCGGCATCACGGCGCTCGGGTTTCTACGGACTTTTAAACTTGAGAAACACCCAAGATGGTGGAACGGTTCAAAGCCCATGGGATTCTCGATTTCCGGCCCTTCAGGCCCATTTTCTGGGCCTCGGGCATACATTCCAATGAGCCACGAATTGTTCCAACATCGTCAGTGTTTCCTGAGTTTGAAAGTCCATAGAAACGTCAATGCCGTGATGACGACGTGGAAATCTTGATTTTCCTGCCCTGAGGGCCCATTTTCCGGACCCTGGGCGTGAATTTCAATGGGGCTGGAAGAGGTTCCAGCCTCTTTACGTAGCTGCAGTTTGAAGTTTCAAGAAAATCCAAGTACTGCGATCCCGACGTGAAAATCTCGATTTTTCGGGCCCCAAGGGCCCATTTTCCGGCCTCAGGGGCCGCGATGCCTGTCGGATCTAACCACCGTTAGCCACTAATTCGACTTTGCCTTGAGAATGCAATCTCAACCTGCCCTGAGCATCCGTCATGCCGGAATTCCCGTTTCACACCTTTCAGCGGCCATTTTCGGCCTCTGGGGCCAATTCCTGGGGTGTAGGGCTTTTTCTGACCTCGGATTCGGATTCAGCGGGCAAAAATACATAAGGATACACATGTCTGGTCTAGAGATCCAGACTTTTTTTTTTTTGTGGGGCTGTGTAATTCATCGGTTAATGTACTATTTCCTGAAACTTTCAGGCTAAAATACTTTTCTGGATGTGCAGTTTTTTTTGCAGAATAGACAAACATCATGAAATAATATTTTCTCTAGCTTGAAAAACAAAGAAAACCCTAAAAGTTTTAGGCTAAAATATATTAGTAAAACATAAATAAAAGAAAAATACCGGGTGTCAAAAGAAGTATTGCCTACGAATTATCTCCGTAACTATAAAAGATAACTTTTTAAAATTTACAGAGCTTGTATGAACCGTAAATACTCCCATTTCGGCATGGTCATCATAAAAAATATCACTTCCGGTCTTAAGCGGAAGTGATAATAAATTTTTATTTTAAATATAACCCTATATATTTCTTTACATTTTTGGATTCGCCTTTAAATTCTGTTTTCATTCATATTCCGTTGGGAGCTATATCAAACTTGAAAAAATATGGTTATTTTTCCCAAAAAGGGCCAACCCTATTAGGGTGTTTGTACGCATTTCTTGAAGAATATACCTAAGTTTTTAATTTAACGTATCAATCAATAAACATTATCAAGATAATAAAACCACTGTGCTGCCGTACATACACAGATAGGACCTTTCAGCTTAGTAAGGCAGTGTGTTTAATGCAAATTTATTTCTTTATAAAATTTTCTCATTTTATAAAACATTTTAATGCAGACAAACCAAAATTTTTCATTTTAATCGCATTTATTTACACATGTGTTAATTATTATAATAAAATAATAATTACTTGTTCAAACACGTGAAACAGGGACAAAATAAATAAACAATTAATACGTACAAAGCGAGGAAAATTAATATTTAATACACAAAATATTGTTTATCCCGGAAAATGTATCTAATATGTATGTGTGGAAATTAATTATTTTTTTTATACAAATGTTAATTATTTTTAAGTTGCTCCGCATTGGCGTTTTTTAAAGTTAGCTTTGTGCACAAATTAAAAAAAAAAACATCTATATGAGTGATTCTTGAGCCAAGATGCTAAATACCTAAAACACGAAGTAAATACGAAATAAATTACCAAATTACGACACTGACACGACTAAAATACCATTTTAACCCGACTAAAACACGACATAAACACGACCAAAATTATATATAAACACGTGTAAAATACGACCAGGACATAAATACTATAAAACAGACTAAAGTTTATTTTTTTAAGGTATAGTTATTTTAAACCTTCCCGCTTGTAAACAATCTCGAAATTACCATAGCAACGTAAGATACGTATGCGTCGTAAGCGAAATGACTAGGCCCAATTTACACAACCGTAAAACGTTGACGTGCCATTAACGAGAACAAAACAATGGTTTATTTCTAAATTATTGGAATAAAAGCGATTTTATAAGCTAATTTTTTTTCTACAGGAATACAAAAGTGTTTCTAGCAACAGCTTTATCAATTCTCTTTTTTTACATCAAAACATCATAAAAAGAAAGTAAGTAAACAAAAATGATAAATTTTGGTTATGTTGACATTCAAAACAAGCCACATGCTTCAGTGTAAATCGGACTTCGTGGAGTATTTAGCGGCAAATTTAAAATAACTATACCTTAAAAAAATAAACTTTAAAATACGACCAAAACAAAAAAAAAACAACATCATGATATTATATTAAAGCCTTCTTACATAAATGCCAGTTTTTGCAAGTTTCATGAAATGCAATAAAAGTTCAACTTATAGAATATTTCAAATTTGAACAAAATTACAAAATTAAAAAAAAAAAAAAAATAAAACAGGCCGTGTTTTAATTAATTTATTTTTCTTTTCTGTTACATGTCTACAAAGAGTTTATTATACTCGAAATGAACAATTGTGATTAAAAAACAGCATTAATAAATAAAATGTAAAAGTATAAATATATAAACATATAAAAAGTGCGACATCATCAAAAAATATCATAATTGAATATCGCCATTTTCAATTAAATATTATGTATTTATAAAAATATTATATATTTAAAACAACACGCCTGCGTTTATTTGGAAAACATTACTATTTTATTATACCATCAATCTATTTTCTAATCATCGTACAGAATGATATTGGTAGACTGACAGTTTCGGGCTGCTGGCCCTCTTCAGTACCAAGATTCAACTCTGCACGCTGATTAAGAAAACGTTTTTAGACTTTACTCGCAAAAGGAATATAGCCATTAGATTGATGTAGACTTGTGCGCTATCTATTTCTAGATGTAGACAACTACTCATACCTCTTGGTACTGAAGAGGGCCAGCAGCCCGAAACTGTCAGTCTACCAATATTACTCTGTACGATGATTAGGAAATAGATTGATGGAATAATAAATTAATATTTTTATAATTTTGTTGTGCTTGAAACACACAAGTCTTCAACTTGCTACCATTCAAAGTCTCCAGAATAGGAGAGGTATAGTAGTTGTCTACATCTAGAAATAGATGGCGCACAAGTCTACATCAATCTATATTCCTTTTGCGAGTAAAGTCTAAAAACGTTTTCTTAATCAGCGTGCAGAGTTGAATCTTGGTAGTGAAAAGGGCCAGCAGCCCGAAACTGTCAGTCCACCAATATCACTCTGTACGATGATTCGAAAATAGATTGATGGAATAATAAAATAATTTAATTATAATTGAATTATTATATTTTTTCTTACAAAGTTTGTGCAATACATTACCATTAATACTGGTTGAATTGGACAGTAAATTGTTCCTGTAGGTTGGTACTTACCTAAAAAAGAAAGAGAAACATAATTATTATAATTGAACAATTATTTCATGAAATCAGCGAAAAAATAACCAGTCTTAAGTGGATAAATTAACTAAATTGTTGTGCTAAGGCGTTAAAATGGCCTAAATTAACTAAAATTATGTGTGAAAACAAACTGATTATTTTTTATTGAAATGCTTTCAACATTCTGACTTAAATGGCACTAATTGGTGATGAATAAAAAAGCTGAGTGAGAAATTTTATTTTCTTGATAGTCATGATTCATAGAAATCATAGAATCGACATAAGTGGACAGGATTAAAGTCAGTACATTAATTATAATTACATACTATAATAATTATAATTATTAAGTACATTTCAAATTAAATTTCAGCCCTACATCAAGAATAGCTGTAAGCTAACATAACCTCTTGATAGTTAAAATTGTGATGTAGGCCTAAAGAGAAAATAATATCATTAAAATGAAATATATTTCTATTAAAACTCAAATAAAAACCCATTAAGACAGAAATGTTAAATAATATTCAGTTGTCCATTCATTCAAAATAAAAATTGAATATAAAATAAATTGTCATCCTAATTTTTAGCAAATAATTAAATATAATACTCAATTATCTACTTAAAATGTATTCTTAAACCTGCTATAATAGTATATTATGCACCTAGTATGCGAATTCGACTGATTTTTTGCCTCGACTCCGTCTCAGCAAATAAATTTCAGTCTCGAACACTTAAGACAGTTCGCATACGTGGTGCATATACTAATTTTTCTACTCCCTAAAGCTAGTAACTACAAATATCAGCTAAAAATAAAGTTTAAAAATAATTTTGACATAGATATCAGTTTGACAAAAAGTTTAAAAACGTTAGTAGTTTTCGTTATTGACCGTCGTCAATAAACAATGCTAAACAACGGTCATTAATAAATGAGTTCACTGATTTTATTGGTTGTCAAGGTAAACAAGCCTTGACAACGGTAGATAATATGTAAGCTAGCACCTAATTAGGTAGTAGAAAAAAAATTATTTGAATTTTTTTTTAGAAATAAAAGGATATTACGGTATTAATTTATATTTCCCTCCTCGGTTCTCTCCTAATTTTAATATCTTACTAAATATTAATTTATATTTATGGCTTAATTTTAAAGTTTTACTGAATATTAATGGATCCTGGAAGAAAGTTGCTCTAAGTACAAACGTCTGAATATTCAGATCAAAATTTCTTAAAAATAAATAAACACATAGGTATATATTAATTTATATTTCATACTTAATTTTAAAAAAATTATTGAATATTAATGGATTCTAGATGAAAGTTGCTTTGAGTACAAACTTGTCTGAATATACAGATGGATTTTTCTTAAAAATAAATGGACATATTACATTTACATTACATTTTTGTTCAACCTCGTACTATTCTACTTAATTAAGCATCCCCTAAGTCCAGGACTTGTGTGGGCTAGTAGTAGAGGGAACCACCGGCTTTAATTGACTTTCGAACCAATTTATAGGGTGTTCTCTTCACTTACGCCTTCGCCAAATTCCAATTATTAATTAACTGAAAAAGGCAAATCGAACTCACGCTATTTTGGGTAGTAAACTTGTCAAGTACGACGCGGTAGTACAGTACACCAATCCTCCCAATTTATATTTCCAGCTTAATTTAAAGATTTTATTAAAAATTAATCCATTCTAGATGATAGTCGCTTTTAGTATAAATGTATCTAAAATATGCAGACAAATTTTAATAGTCTTCACATAAAATGATCTTTGCTTTACTAGATAATCTAATTAATTTTTTGCAGGACCAAGACTAAAACTTAATTTTACGCTTTCATTTTCGGGACTAAACTTGCCGTTTTTCTCCCTAGGGAATAAAAATCACGGCAACCTTGATAATATTAAAATATTATACTTACTATGTGCTTTGCTGGTTTGGTGATGTTTTGTAATAAATTAGCGATTCAAACCAATTTATTTGATTTTAACAAAGAAAACCTTTAAAAATAACATTGTTATAACAATTTATACATAACTTAAAATTTATCATCTTCGTCCATTTTTTTGACGTTTGTGTCAACCATATTAAAAAACAATTGAAATAGCCATGAAACTGACTTTTCGCAATTTACAGGCATCTTGATTAAATAACGAAAATAAAACAACCGATTTTAGACGCGTGGTTTTTAATTTTAATTTTATCTACCTACCTAAATTATGTTTGGTCCTGCAAAAAATAGTGTATATACCTCAGGACTAAACTTCCTGTTTTAGTCCCTTGCATTTCTGTTTCCCTCGCTCGCTACGCTCGCTCAGGAAACACTAATGCAGCGGGACTAAAACAGCCAGTTTAGTCCCTTGGTATATAAATAACTATTAATGCAACTATCAATATGTCCAAATCTGAATTCCGCGCTAAATTAAACACCAAAAGTAACAGGTTTACCACAAAACTAATGTACTCCTTTATAGTTTTACAATAAAATTGATTAAATTGAACATCTGTCGCAGTGGGGTCAATTTTTGGGGTTTACCAACCGCTTGAAAATTCAAAGTGCTACAAAAGTGGAGATACAATAATGATCATTAGAGATAACGATCTTATCTCCAGCTTTGTATTATTTGACCATCCCTCTCTTGTCAAAATGTAAATACGAGACTTCTGTATAAGGGGATATGGTCAGTCAAAATTTAATAAAATGCTTTATCCAATATATACAGATAATAAGACAATTACCAGCTTTATTTTAAATAGATAAACTCAATAATAACCCCCGCGTGGCTTTTACTTTATTGAGTGGATAATTATTTATTTTACCCACTCAACTGTCACTTGTCAAATTATTTTCTTGTAAATGTCATTAAAATTTTTAATAAAAATATGAATTCCTAAGCTATTTATTGGATAAAACCTTGTATGGCACTCATGGGTAAACCGATATTGCCCTCTCGAAAATTAACCTGCTTGGCTGACGCCTCGCAGGTTAATTTTCTCATGGGCAATATCTTACTTTAACCACTAGTACAATAAATAACTATTATTTGGTATTTTATTACCGAGTTTACTAAATAATTAATTTTTTTAAATTATTTTATCAAATAATTTCTTTTACTTACCACATGGATAGAAAATTTAAAAATATTAATAAAAATTGTTTGTTTGCCAATATTTACGCATTAATTCCATTTTTTTTTTTGATTAATTGTATATTATATAATAGTAATTATATTCCAAGGTAGAGAAGACATTTTTTATAGCCGAGGGAGAGGGATTTAGGAGTTTGAGGCTATAATAGTCTTCTCTACCGCAGTTTATGTATTACTTTTTTCACTACTAGCACTATTTAACTATTTTTATTCAAATAATAATAGTATATTATTCAATGAGTGTATAATATTTGCTATAATAATAGCTATTATACACGAGTAGAATACTATACTTTATCCACGACTGTTTTGAAGTTTAAACGGTTAATTTTTACAGACCCGTAATTAATAGGCCTATTAATAACGGCCGTAGATACAATAAATTATTGACATAAATGATATTTCTTGAAATTTTCATAAAAATCAAGTAGCTTTGATCAATGACATTTGCTCAAATAAATACTTTAAACTGAGGTTTAAAAATGTAATTATGTAAAAATTGTACATTTATTATCAAATGAAATTGAATTGATATGATAATTGATAATTGATAAATATATCTACTACACGGTAAAAATAAATTACATTAATTAAAGAAAATGTTTATTCCAAATTACAAGTCTCTATGTCAAAGCTTTTTTAAAATATCGTAGCGTAAAGTTCATTTGGTTTAATAAACCAAACGACTTGCACCCTTAATAGGAGTATAAACTGCTTACATCTTTCTTTAAAGATCTATTGGTTAATAAAGATCGTAATTTATAATGAATGTAAATTTTAGGCCACAAATAAAGCATTTAAATATCGTACATAAATAATATTTACCTTTTTTTACACTTTTAACACTTTAACCGTCTTATGATGCGACGCCTTCTTGGTTATTGTCCAAAGCGCACGCGCGTCTTAAAATAACATAGCCCGACATTGTAAAATCATGTAAAAAGAGGTAAATCAATGTAAATATATTTTTTTACATTATTTTACATTCTTTTAGATTCTTTTACATTCTTTTACATTCTTTTACATTCTTTTACATTCTTTTACATTATTTTACATTCTTTTACATTCTTTTACATTATTTTACATTATTTTACATTATTTTACATTCTTTTACATAAATTTATGAATTATGCATAGTCCAGAATAGTAAATTTACTATTCCGTACTATGTAAATTCATGTATTTTTACATTATTTTACATGCAGTTTTTACAGTGTACACTATTTGTTGTATTTTATAACATATTTACGATATTAATTAAGCTATAGTTTTATTCATACATTATCCATACACATGTGTTCGTCATGTACATTATCCATTATTAGATGCCGTATACCGTGCATTGCAAAATAAGGGACAGCCGACTAGATTTTAAGGGTGGCTAAACAACCTACCCCCCATGTCCTACGAACAATAATTTATGTTTGAAGCTGCAGCTTGGCAGAGCGTGAAGTAGATAATGTAAATAATTCGGACAAGTGAGTTTGACTTGATCTCGTGTATATCTGAGAAATTATACACTTGCACAGAATATGAGGGTAGAATAGGCAAGTAGGAGTTGTAAGTTTGAGGTTATGTATCGTAAATAATTGGGGAATAGTATATAATTTCGTAATTTATATAGAGGGGTTCGTAGATTTAGGTTTAATAAACTGTGCTAGTTTCATTCTGCATTTAAGAAAGGTCTTTTAGTATTTTAATTAAAATTACAGTCTGTTCAACAAGAGCGTGTCTTTGATTATTCAAAAAATTTAAAACATATCTCCGCCATATTTTACAGCGTAATTCTTCTATCCGTGTACTATTTCTGTAGCACTGATTTGTTACCGTAGTAGTCGGATTGTCGTGACGAGCACACGTTAAAGAAAATCAGTTCGGTTTACGCCAAGAGATTTGAGGCGGTCGACCGCAGTCTTTTTGTGCCTGCATCCGCGAGGACCTAAATTAAAGGTCGCCAATGCATCAAAAGTGGTTTAAAAGGCTAAATGCTTGGTCTTACTATAAAATGCATTTGGTCCAGTGCACAGTTAGGCACCCCGTATAAATTCATGTTTGGGGATGCTTTTCAGAACGTGGATTTAGTTACCTAAAGTTGTTTACTGAGAATTTGAACGCTCAGAAAATTTACCAGCGTGGACTTATAAAGTAAGTAAAAAGAATGTTTAGATTCAAAAACAAAGATAGGATATTGCAAGAGGACAATGATTCAAAAAAGTCAACTCTGCACCGATTGCAAATCCGATAGAAAACGTGTAGGGGCTTTTGAAGTCCAAACTTAAAGGAACAAAATTTTGGTCAATTTGCGTTACGTATTTTATGGACGACCCCTTAAATACATTGTAAGATAATTTCGCTTACATGATGAAAACGTTACATATGTTGGTTACTTTGTAAATATGGTAGAAGTGTCCACCTTTCAATAATAAATTATCTGAGTAATGAGTTCTTTATTTTTTCTTATTTGCCCAACTCCACCCACGTCATGTAGCATCGTCGACGTTAAAATTCCCATGAGAAGCCAGCCTTTAATGGGCTCTAGCCCATTATGCAGTTAATAAGCCAATAATAAAATCGCGATTCAATACAATGTTCATTATTTATTTTGTTTAAAGTTTTTTGCTAGTTTACAGGCAAGAAAATAAATTATTTTAATAACACGGATTTTAAGCATCTTTTTGTACCTGTAAGTAATTGAAAATGAAGTGAAGGGTTTACTGCGAAAATATGCCGAATACACCGGACTAAATTGAAAATATGTTTTATGTTTTTTAGTAATAATCAGTACTCGGCGAATTTCCAGTGCTCGCATAGGCTCCGCGTCGATACTAGCGTTGACGCGAGGTTTTAAATATTTAAATTTTTATTTCTTTTTATCTTGATTTCTTTTAATGATTCCATTTAAACGAGTAAGGTGGGAAAAAAGTTATCGATAAATAAAAATTAAAAACTTTCGTATTCTTAAGAGATAAAAATCGAATGTCGGTTTTTTCTTTGAAAAACACCGATATATATACATATGTATAGTTAATATGTATAGTCAATATTGTTGTGTGTAACAAATTAGTCGTCAAATGTTTCGATTTAGTGACCTTTATAAAAATTTCCCTCATAATTCGGCAAAATTATTCCGTAAACCTATGTTTCTGTGTTATTTTCAACGTTGATGAGTCATAACTGAGTTTACGCCGACTACTGGTAATAATAGGCCGGATTCAATACTGTGTCCTTTACTTATGGGAGGATTGGTGTAGTAGTCTACCGCGTCTGTAAATGACAAGTCTACTAGCCAATAGCGTGAGTTCGATTCTCACTGGCGCCGATTTGCCTTTTTCAGTTAATTAATAATTTAAATTTGGCGAAGGCGTAAGTGAAGCGGACACTCCCTAGAAACTGGTTCGAAAGTCAGTATAAGCCGGTGGTTCCCTCTACTACTAGCCCACACAAGTCCTGGACTTAGGGGATGCTTAATTAAGTAGAATAGTACGAGGTTAAACAAACATGTAATGAAACTTTTTCCATGTTTTTTTTGTGGAATTATTTTTAAACTAGATAAAACTTTAATAATAATTTAATAATCATAATTTCATAATCATAAAAAAAACCTTCCCAATTTTGATGCAGTCATAAACGCAAAATTTATTATTTAATATGCATAAATAATACATGTATGTATTTGCTTCATATTTTATAGAATACTCTTTACATTCCTCAATTTTGGTTTTGGTGGGGAGTGACTATTGTTTACACTTAGTATGCGTAAAGAGAGAGAAAGAATGTGTAAACTCACAGTCTAATGTCGTAAACTTTCTCAAGCAATACAGTGTTGCCGGTTGCAACACCTGCTTTAGATATTTTATTGTAAATTTTAAGAAATATTAGTTTTATTTGAGTTTTATATGAACTAGTAGTTTAATTTTAATAAATTTAATTATATTACATTATCAAACATAATTATAGTGTCGTAGTATAGTAGTTTTTTTTAAATTTTAATGTAGGTATAAAGATTTATCATAATGATAGTGAAAATTACCCAACATCGCTCTGGTCACCAGAAGGTCAAAACTCGCGATACTTATGTTTACACCAGAAGCAGTATAGCGCACGTTTATGTAAACAAACAAACAAAAAGATGACACCTTCATAAACATTCGTCTGAAATAACTTCTTGAGGTAAAAGTTCTTTGTTTTTACCACAACTACACTAAAATATATTATCTTAACTGCCAGTACTATCCAACCGCAACGTACCCTTACAAAATGTATATGTGTATGTATATTGCAAATTCGGAGGTTAAGTTCTCGCTTAAATCTGCGAAGAGCATATTAATATTATATTATATGTAACATTATGTTTAATATCCCATTACCAAAACATAATTAAATTTATTATAGCCGTCATTATTAGAGTGAATTACGATGATGACATGTGTGAATAATTAAAATCTACTTAATTTTAATAATTAGCCAGGTTTAGGGCATATTATAATATACTGTCACTAAATAATTACGACATTTAACCTCGCAGATATTTTATGAGCAATATTATATGGAAATTATTATAGAAATTATTAAAAGCTAAAATAATATAAAAACAGGTTAGGATCAAATTAAACCCAGCAAACAGTTTTGGCCAGCTAACGGCCGCAAGTCGGCATGCGATCGAGCAATTTTTGCATATTTTGAGCGGCCCACGAGCCATAGGAGAATGAGGCCGGCAGTCAGCCGACCATTTGCCGATTCGCTCTTCTATCAGCAGTTCTGATCGGCAAGGGATCGTTAGTCATGTGGCCGTCTGATGGCCTTTGTTCTACGTACGTGTCTGTATTATTTATTTATGAAAATAAAGTTTAGTGCCTTATAGACGGCAAACTATTGAAATAGAAGCTATATGACATTTTGGTAGGGATTTTCTCATTGATTGTGAAAATTCTGTAGTAGAGCAGTGCAATTTCTTTATAGATTTTAATAGTTTGCCGTCTATAAGGCACTAAACTTTATTTTCATCTATAATTTGATTTGCCGTGTTGGTACTAGGTGCTGGCTTCGAGACAAATTTTTTGTCCGCCTGTGTATCTAGATATAGATAATTTTTATTAGATTACAGGCCTGCCAGCATCTAATGTGTAGTACTTTTGTGCAAACATTAGATGGCGCTACTAATTTGTACGCTCTCGATACAGTTATACTTATTTTTGATAGGTATTTAAAATTTCAGTTAAAGTTTTAGTCAGTGCGAAAGCCAACATACCAATATATGCTCACTGTTGATCGCAAAAAAGCGTGAAATAGTAGCTATATGACATTTTGGTAGTGATTTTTTCATTGATTGTGAAAATTTTGTAGTAGAGCAGTGCAATTTCTTTATATTATTTATTTATTTGTGTTCAAATATACAGTCATGAAGTCCAAATAAGCCGATCCATTAATTTTGAAAAATATTTGAAACTGATATCTTCAAATTTTTGTGCATTGATAAGGTAAGGCTTCTTAAATTGGTACAGCAGTCCACTGAATCTTTAATTACCAATAAATATCTATCAAATTCTCATCAAAAGTGGGCTAACTTCTTTCCTGTCATGACTAAATCCACTAATCGCCTGAAAAGAAGCGAACAGGATCATTTAAAAGAGTAGATTCCTTTCTACGATAGTTTAAAATGGAGAAGTAAATGTAGTTTTCGCCATAACGTGGCAAAATTGAGATATAAAATCGTTAAGCAATAAATACCAAACAAAGATATAATCAGTATTTAACATAAAAGCATAAGATTAAGGTAGTTAGTGTTTATATGGTAAGATGTTAAAAAAACGAGCAAAAAGAAACTAGACTGTAAACATGCGGATTAAATGCGGTTGGTAGCAGTGTTTACCTGAGTGGAACTATCTTTTGCAGGAATTTTTCAAAGGTACAGTAGAAATTAAGCTGTTTTACGTGCGAATGATGCACAAACATAAAGAGCGCATGAAGTTTTAAAGATTAAAGTTTGAACTAAAACTATTACTTCTATACTTTTGGATTAGATAAATATTTGATTTTAAATTAAGCCTGTTTCGTATCATTTATACTTTTTTTTTTAAGTTTTCCCTTTTGTGATTTTCAAGCTCCTATGAAAAATATTAGTTTTTTTCATCAGGGACTCGAAAGATGAGATAATACAAGCTTTGTCCCTGACGGTTTCTACCAAACTTGGCGCCCAAAAAAATATCAACAAGAAAAAAAACTGTGTCTCTGACGGTTTCTACCAAACTTGGCGCCCTGCAAACAAAATTGGCACCCACGCCTATGGGGGGGGGTAATTACCCCCATTGCCCCCCTCATCTACGCCCTTGCCCTTTTAATATGGGTAGAATCGGATAAAATAAGCCTTAAGTTGTCTACCCGTACTCACCTTGCGTAAAATTATTCTTTATAGATAAAAAACCTTTTTCTACGATTTAATAGAAAAGTTAACGTTTCTACAAAAACAAATGATGTTTTCACTTCAAAATAACCTATTTCTTAGTATTTTACTTTTCTGCTCGTTACCATGACAGCAAGCAGAAAAGTCAATCGTAAAAGAACTGTCAGTAATATTCGACTAGATGTTGGTCCGCCATTTTTTTAATATGAAATTATTGTTTATTTTGAATCAAACCTTAGTTTCGTGTGCTAAATATTTGTGTGCTACATATTTGTTGTTACGAAGGAATTATGGAGAGTTACTGTGATTGAGATTTTACTTTTACACCAAAAGATTTGCAGAATTGCAGAAAATTGTACTCAAGTGCTGCGAAATTTATTTATTTATTTTAGATTGTAGAAAAAATGTTGTTTGTATTACGAGTGCAAAATATGACTTCTGCTTTCGCGTGATTGCTGATTTCTGCTTTCGCGTGATTGCTGATCTCGGCTTGACGCCTCGATCAGAAAACTCTACGCTCAAGCAGAAATCAGTAATTTTGCGCTCTTATTACAAAAATAAATATTATTTTCATGGCAAATGTCACTCCGCAAGTTCTTTATTAAGGGTTATAATTAATATTTAAAAAACTAAAATCGAAGTAGATGAAACGTTGCAAGCACTCTGTCAAAACATCGGCACTATTGTACACTAGAGCCATCTAGTTTGCAAAGTCCAAACTAGGTGTTTTGTTTGATTTTAAATTCTGTATCTTTAAAACATTATATTCTAGCAAAAAACTGTATATAACATTTCTTATAGGGCTTAAAAAGAGCTTTTATTTAAAATATAATTTTTTAAAATCGGGTTATAAATATGTGAGATATGCTAAAAAAACCTTTTACTCCAATATCTCGAAAACAATGCGTTTTAGGAAAACGTTGTTTATAACATTTTTTGACCAATTTAAAATTATCTTTTATATAAGTGCTAAATTAACCAAATACAATAATAGTTGCCTTAATTATAAACAAAAAACGCTAAAAATAGGAGTTTTACCCTAATTTTACCTCCTTACCCCCAATCGTTTACCCGAAAAATCTAATCAGCTCTTCGGAATACAATAAGAAACAATATGCAAAAAACCGCAAGTCGATATCTCATGTAGAAATGGAGTTAGAGAGTTTACACCCAGACAGACAGACAGAAAGACAGACAGACGGACGCAAATTTTTTTTTTACTGATTTCGACTCAGAATGGTCTAAAACGTTGAGAAATGTGAAAAAAACATGGTCAAAGATTTTGACTTTTCGGCAAACATTTCAATACATCGGCACTCTTAGTAGCACCAAGTGCCGATGTAAAAGGGAATGTATTGGACTGTGTTAAAATGCCAGACATAAAAAGATTGAAAACCGATAGCGCTCTAGTTTGAAAAAAGAAGCGATCTTTAGTATAATATCCTTTAAAATACCTGCTTTGTCATTTTAATGATCTAAAATTAATAGTAGATAGAGGTACAGATTCAAAATAAAATGACATCGCTTCAGATTCATTTTTGCTTTATGCAAATTCCAGCCAATCAGAAACAAAACAAGTACAAAAGAAGTTCTGATTTATTTTGTTGGGTAAAATAGAAAAGAAAAAAGTAGAAACATGTTAATCTTAAACATAGACAGTTTTCATATCTTAATCAGGACGATAAATTTTCTGACTAGAAGTAAAAGGGAACAGATTTAATTAGTCAGTTTGGAGATAGTTGCTCAAAAGCACCTATCTCAAAGTTGAATACACCTAAATAACAGATATTTTTGAAAAATTACGAAGACACATGCCAATAATTACATCGGCACTTAGTGCTACTAAGAGTGCCGATGTATTGAAATCTTCGCCGAAAAGTTTAAATCTTTGACCACGTTTTTTTTCACATTTCTCGACGTTTTAGACCATTCTGAGTCGAAATCAGTAAAAAAAATTTTTGCGTCCGTCTGTCTGTCTGTCTGTCTGTCTGTCTGTCTGTGGGTGTAAACTCTCTAACTCCATTTCTACATGAGATATCGACTTGCAGTTTTTTGCATATTGTTTCTTATCGTATTCCGAAGAGCTGATTAGATTTTGGGGGTAAACGATTGGGGGTAAGGGGGTAAAAATAAGGTAAAACTCCTATTTTTAGCGTTTTTTTGTTTATAATTAAGGCAATTATTATTGTATTTGGTTAATTTAGCTTATATAAAAGATAATTTTAAATTGGTCAAAAAATGTTATAAACAACGTTTTCCTAAAACGAATTGTTTTCGAGATATTGGCGTTTAAACAGTAAAAGGTTTTTTTAGCATATCTCACATATTTATAACCCGATTTCAAAAAATTATATTTTAAATAAAAGCTCTTTTTAAGCCCTATAAAAAATGTTATATACAGTTTTTTGCTAGAATATAATGTTTTAAAGATACAGAATTTAAAATCAAACAAAACACCTAATTTGAAATTTGAAAACTAGATGGCTCTAGTGTACAATAGTGCCGATGTTTTGACAGGGTGCTTGCAACGTTTCATCTAGTTTTAATTTACAAATAAGTAAGATCTAAGAACAATTACTAATATCATTGCAGTTGTATGGATGAGAGTCTCATCATGAGACACAATACGAAGAGAAGCAAATTAACTAAAACAATAAAAAATAAGAAAAGGTAGAAAAAGGGGAAGGAAAAAGAAGAAAAATTTGAAACGGGTACCTTTTCTAGACGGATGGTTAAATGAGGAAGTTTATAAAATAAGATATCAAATTAACTTCACTTTTCCTCTATTTTTGGACCATATACTTTTGTTTTTTCTTTGTAGCTTTATTGGATTGGTTTTTCTGGCCTCACCATTATCAGAAATGTATTAAAAGAAAAGTGAATTAAAATTAATTTTATATATGATTGATTGATTGCCAAAATTAGACTTACTAAAAATGTAAAAATATATCAAAATTTATTAAAATGCCTATATCTGGGAAACTAATGTTCATTTATGCAAAAAAATTGTCTTACTATAAATAAGTGAGATGTAGCTAAAAATTATAGTTTTTGCCCCAAGCTAATGTTAATCATATTTAATGCGACGCAAACAGAACAGGTCCTGAATTGTTTGGTATTTTTTTTTATTCGGACATTCCGTTCAAAAATTATAAGGTTTACATAAAATCCGACAGACTAGTCTGTAGTATTTACGGACGACGCGAAGCGGTGTCCAGAAACTACAGACGAGCAAAAAAGAGCACTTTTCCTCTGAGTGAAACATACTTTTTTTTTTCAAGCATCCTATATATTTTTTTTTAAATATTAATTTTTGAATTTAATTTATTCAGTAATAAAATATGTTTTTTATTAAAATAGGCCAATAAAACCCTTTCGAAATAAACTTAAACCTTCCTTAGCTCATTTTAAATATTTTTCGTAGGCTAAATCGTACACTTTTCGCGATTTCGATGGTAACTTGTCTAATGTAGCATTTGCAATTTCGGAGAGATTTGTAGGTGTATAAACCATATTCTTCTTTAATCATTTTTAATCAATTTCGCACAAGGTTTATGCACAGTATCTCGAGTTAACGACATGTTTACATAATAAACAAACAACTGTGAAGTATGGCTGTCATAAAAGTCAAAGAGTGCTGCCGCCACTGGTGGTTTTGTCAACTAACTTTTTTTTACGGCGTACAACAATGAACTCATTTTTTTAGTGTAAAAAAATAGATCACTTCTAACTAGTGTGTTCAGTTATAAAATATGAACATTTTACGCTTGAAGAAGCAGAAAAAGCAGAAAAAGCAAGATTATTCCCTTGTATCTTTATACAACTTAATCAGAACGATTAATGAATTTATTATAATGCGTTGAGGTTGACAAACGGCCCAGAGAATTAATAAACGGCGCGGATTTTTTTCGTGTTATTTATACCAATTAGTGGATCGCAAAGACGTAAAACATGTTGTAAACTTATCGATGAGCATAGTTTCTATTAATTAATTATAATTATCGGTAAAAGTTTCATTTATATTACACGAATAAACTTATTTATAGATCTCACTACATAAATTATTGATTTATTCTCTACATATTAATTAAATTTCTGAAAAAAAAAATCATAACCAACATTGCTATTGATTTTATAATCTCATATTCTTACATTTTGAAGATAATGTATCTTAAACTCCCGAATTGTAATAAAAATCAATCCATATAATAATAATAATAATAATAATAGTGTCTTTATTACGGTAAATATTATATATACATTGTATATAACAGAGTAAACATACCGAAGGGCGAAGTTCAGATGGATTCAAGAGGCTATGAAATGTATAAATAAATATTAACAGGTTCACAATATAAACCTGTCATACAGATACACATCCAAAGTCAGTTGCATCCCCTGCCCTACCACTTTTGTAAATCTATTCTACCTAGACAAATTAACATTTAAAAACACCAAATTGTTACTTATTACGTTAGAATCATAAAAGGAGGGTATCGTATTTTGGGCTAAATCGCCTGCAATGATAAGACTTAACATGCTTATAGATACATAAATAATAAATACTTAGCCAAAATTTCAGCCCTTTTTAACTTCCCGGAACACACTTTAATTAATTATTTTACGATTTTTGACATATGTCAATGCACCATTTGGCAACATTGCACTTAATGATCGTTCGTGTGAAGTGTCATGCCATGTCAAAATAAAAATAACTTCTTCTGTGGGGCCAAGGGCTTTGTATTGTAATGTGTTGACTGCGCTTGACTGTAAAATTAAAATATTTTGTTGTTTTGTTATGAATTTTTACAAATTTAACATGGTGTAAAATAAACATTGTGTATTACACAATGTGTATTGGATATAAACTAGGTTTTCAGTACGATTATTGAGTTGTTTTTGAGGTATATATTTATACTAATAATATTGTAAAGCAATGGAGCAGCTCCAAAGTTATAGTATAGTAACCTAAAGCCTGCAGTACCATGGGACAGTTTGAGCCAGGACTAGTAATTTAATGTGGCGTTCAACGTGTTAAATACCTTTATTTCTACGAAAAAGTTTTAAGAGACTTAAAAGCTGTAGTGTTAAATAAATACATTTAATTTTTTTTTTTTTTTTAGAAACCTATATTTTTTTACAATAAAATTAATAGAAATATACATATTAATTAAAAAAAAATAATTAACAATCAAGTAACAAATAATAGTAACAAATAAGTAAAAAAAAAAAGAAATAAATAAACTCAAGTATATGATTTTTGACTTTCTTGTTCGTACAATAATATGTAAGCATTCCCTGATACGATGGATGTTGGTGAAATTGAAGATACCCTAGAGTCGTTGTATTCGTGCCACGTATGATTATAGGGATGTTTACAATAGGCGGTGTAGTGTCCGCTATACGTGGTACCACTGTGATTTGAAATGGCGTATAAGTTGTATTTGGAGGGTGCAACGGACTCTGCTGCATAATTGCTCATATCTAATTCTTCTAGGGGGAAGTCTACGGTGACTTTGAGCTTACTTTGAAACTGTGTCATCGGGGAGAAGCGTTTAAGGTAAATTACTAATATTTTTGGGAATTTTTGAATTCTAAAGAATTTTGTGCATTTTCTGCGCTTTTTGCATTTTGAACATGTAGGTTTTTCATCACCGTCCAACGATTTTTCCCGTGTGAAGGATTCCAAACAATGTGATAAACTTAATTGACCGGTGTGTTGTGGAAGAGAGAGAGAAAGGTCCCAGAATGGTTCGAATGTGACGGAACAATGGCTGCAATAGGTGCATTTGAGGGTGGATTTCAGTTGTCCGACGAAGAGGTCCAAAATGCGAGAGTCGTCCATCCGGAGGTATCTGGACCATGATTCGGCAGATTTTTCATTATCAGTTAATTTTTCATCTATTTTGGTAAAAATAGGTTTAGGTTTTTCCGTTTCCCTGTTAATTAATATTGTGCAGTGTTTTTATTATACATTCCAAATGTTATTTTGATGTTCAGATAAACAAAAAAACGTCACTTTTTTTAAGATAAGATAGAGATATTTAGCACTTTAGCATTGTTGTCACGTTTACGATAACACAAAAATTGTTTACGAATAATTACACTAGGCAACACGGTTTCTTGCCCTGATTGGAGTCATATGTTTTAACTAATTTTGGGTCGCTGAGACCAAATCTGGCTTCAGAAATGTTTCTATTACATCAAGTTTATTCAATTCAACAAGTGTCCATTAAATAATCAAATGACCTAATTTCCAGATACCTACAGCAGTTTAGAATGGAGGTATCGATGTATCATATAAAATAAAACGCATTATAACTATATCTTTACGGCTTGTTGTAACTTAAATATGTAACAAAATTAGCGTGACTAGAGGCAATAAGTCCATCTAAGAACCCAGGAGTTTTACAGGCCCATTGGTTAATATTTAATACTGAGAGTAAAATTTATCTGGAAACTGGTACAGTGCACGAGATTCCCTTCACCATTCATTTCAGTCTTTAAATTATTTAAGCTTCACTAGCGCTGAATTCATGAACTATCTCAACTAGACGCTATACAGAAATGACTACAAAATGTTACTTCGGCACTTAGTGCTACTAAGAGTGCCGATGTATTGAAATCTTCGCCGAAAAGTCAAAATCTTTGACCATGTTTTTTTTTCACATTTCTCAAAGTTTTAGACCTTTCTGGGTCGAAATCAGTACATTTTTTTTGCATCCGTCTGTCAGTCTGTCTGTCTGTCTGTCTGTCTGTCTGGCTGTAAACTTCATTTCTAAAAAAGATATCGACAAACTGTTTTTTGCATATCGTTTCTTATTGTATTTTGAAGAGCTGATTAGATTTTGGGGGTAAACGATTGGGGTAAGGGGTTAAGAATGGGATAAAACTCCCATTTTTAGCGTTTGTTGGTTATAATTAAGGCAATTATTATTGTATTTGGTTAATTTAGCACTTATATAAAAGATAATTTTAAATTGGTCAAAAAATGTTATAAATAACGTTTTCCTAAAACGCATTGTTTTCTAGATATTGGCGTTTAAAGCAGTAAAACGTTTTTTTAGCATACCTCACTTATTTACAACCCGAATTTAAAAAATTATATTTTAAATGAAAGCTGTTTTTAGGCCCTATAATAATGCTACATACAGTTGTTTGCTAGAATATAACGTTTTGGAGATACAGACTTTCAAACTTTAATAAATTATGCAGGTGTATTAATGGTTGCCTATTCACGTATTATACAACTTTCCTTTTCATAACGTTTTAAATTAGTGCCTAGTGTCGATGTTTGCAACTGTTCAGCTGGTTTAGAGCTAAATTTAAAATGTAATATGTGGTTATATATAAAAACTACATATTGCTAACATGATGTTGTATACTTTTATAATAAACCTATAGAAGGAAAATAGACTAAAAAGTCCAAATAACAGTGAAAATGGCAAAAACAATAATTCTAGGAGTTTGAAATTTGACAGACAAACAAGAAAGTGAAATTGAAAAAATGGCGCCCATCTTAGTTTTTTGGTTATAACTTCTGAATCGTTCATCGGACAAAAAAAACACAAAAAAAAATAAATTATAGAAAATTTCATTCTCTATAAAACTGTATCGTTTATTTTTTTTTAATAATACACGGAAAGAAATTAGTGGGCTCTGCGCTATACATTATAAGATATTTGGTAACAGTGGCAAATTATAGTGATTTAAGCTATAGATTATAAGGGACACAATAACTAATAATGTTAAAAATAAATTGGAAACGATTATATATATTACAGACACGATTATATTTATTACAGGCACTATTATAAATTTACAGAAATTTTATTATATTATAAAAATTATTAGCACGGACAATAATTAAATCTATTTAAGCTATAAATGCCATACTATTTGTTATATTTTATTATTCACTAAACAATTAAAGTATTTCATATAAATTTTTACACTGACTGCCATAATTGTAAGAGAAAGCCTTGTATTTATATAATAAGCGATTATAATTTGCTTGTTATGTGTGTTATAGCGCTCCTAGCTATAATTTTTTTCCGTGTATATCTGAAGTAAAAAATAAAGGTCACTGTAAACTTAAAACAGCTTAAATTAACGAAAACGTGAATTTTATTTGTAAATCGCCCTGTATTATACTGCCCTCCTTAGTACAAACGTCCTAGCTAACATTGCTATTTTCCCTAAATTTTTCGAATAAATGCCCAAATTCCATGACTTCCAGGTTTCAATTTCAATTTCCCCGACTTTTCCCTGACTTTTCTGTTTTCCCTGACTGGTGGGAATCCTGGAGAATAGATAAATATGGCATCGAACAACCGGTATATGCAGATAAGCCGAAAATGGCAAAAATTTTAGGACGTTTTAATTAAGGAGGGCAGTATATATGTTCGACACGAAGGTAATTGTTGTAAAAGTCTTTTCGAGGCTTTTATTTCACGTTATCGGTTCCAACAGAAATAATATTTAAATTGAGCCCAGATACCGCTCATGCGGACTGATAATTTGGCATACCGGCCGCTTTTAGTATACTCTTGGCAACTGACTAGAAAAGTATTATACGTAGGCCGTCGCTTGTGTATCGATTCCAGAGACGAACACAGGCACGCGAAAAAAAAACGTCCTGTCCACCAGACGAGACAAAATTTCAATACGTTTTGTTGGTCGCTAAATGGCGATTTCTCCCGTTAGATTAGACAGGGACAAAAGTTCTAGCCAAAAAGGATAGAAGACATACATACACTCCCACTTCCACCCAACCAAACAAACTCTGTATTTGTTTTTTGTTGAACAAATACAATATTTACTTGGCCGGGCGAAAAGTGTAACTATATTATTTTTTATTAAAGAAATTACTGGCGCCATCTAAATTTTAGTAGAATTATCTTATTCTACAGATTCACATTAGCTATGTTCGTTCGTGCCGCTCAATGCTACACTTTCCGGCCAACCAAATAAATACTGTATTTGTTGTATGAAAAACAAATACAGTATTTATTTGGTTGGCTGGAAAGTGTAGCACAAATGAGATAGAGATAGGGTAGACGTCTTTTGTTTCATAATTGTAGTTGTAGAGAGCTCCATTGAAACACTTTTTATCACTTTTTTGAGTTTAGGAACGAAATGTGATCTGACCGAGTCAAACCAACCTCGGAATCGGATTCAGAATGTTTGTCTATACGTTTTTGAGGTCGCTGAACCAGTGACTATAATATTATTCAGATCGGAGAGTTTACAGGGTAGAAAGCGAAGCAATACATAAGATATCTTCACGGCTTGTTCTCAAATAAAAACGCTGCGGTTGGCTTTAATATCGTGGAATGCCGTCGAATTATTAGAAATATGATACGGCAGGTTCAAACCAGGTCAACAATGTTTTTATTACTATTTTTTTTCGCTGAAAATTCGTATTTGTAGCTATATGGGAAAATACTTAAATTTTGTCATTAAAATAGCATATAAATTTTTACCGTTTCTAAAACAATTTATAAAGGGTTATTTTATTTAAATTCTACCTCAAAAAATATGAAAAAAGTTCCTTTAAAGTTGGTCCGGAAATGAGCCCTAAGTTAGCTACGATCCTCTAAAGGTACATCTGAAAAATAGTTTTTATTCAATTTAATATCTTTGGAACCAACGAAATAGCAACTCTTCTCTCTAGAATACGCATACCGTTAATATAAAGTATCGCCAACATCTCGGTTTATTTTACCAGTAACTGGTATTGTTGTCTCTGTTAGAACAAATGTGTGCGAGTAAGACAGACAAATGTATATGTTGGCCACGTTTTTTTCAGTTTTTACAAATGAAATGCCTATTCTAGAGAAAATAGTTATTAGTTCGTGCTTTGGAACCCTATGAACTACAGTAAAAAATTTTTGCACATGCCTTAACACTGATAAAGGCTAAATAGCAATAATAAAATAATAATATTGTTTTATGTAATTTTTATTTGGTAATTTTAAGCAGGGATGTGTAAAATGAGGTAATGAGGTGATGATGTCAATTTTGCCCCAAACTTTTTTTATCTGTAGATTTTTTGACCTTTTCCTTATAAAATATGAATTTGAAGAAAGCAAATACTTTACTTTAACACCTAAAAGCTTGAATATTTTTCCTTGTGTATTAATTCATTTAGGGGACGTTCAAGTATTACGTAACACAAACTGTACTACATACACTTCATACCCCGGTTCTCGCGTTATTATAGATTATAGAGATTTCATATTTTGGCTACCCTCCCTAACAGGGGGTGTGTTAGGGGGGGGGGGTAGCCAAAATATGAAATCTCTACAGCCTCGAATAACGCGAGAACCGAGGTATGAAGTGTATGAATTTTTGTACATTTTGCGTTACGTGATACTTGAACGTTCCCTTATATGCAGTAATGACAGTTCTATTTTGTCCTTGGTCTGTGAGTTAATAAATCGGTTTTGATTGGTACGCTATTATCTGTCCATTTTTCTCCCAGAAAGACATGATTGAATTTTCCGAAATAGAAAAGCCCACCCTCGAAAAAGTTGAGTAGTGGAAAGGAAAGTGGCGTGACGAAGCGCGTCCATATGGATTCAAGAGATTTCTCTTTATCTTTTTGAAGTGAAATCTAAGTCTTTGTGATATCATTAAGGGGACACAGAAAAAATAGTTATTTATATACCAAGGGACTAAACTGGCTGTTTTAGTCCCGCTACGCTCGCTCAGGAAACAGAAATGCAAGGGACTAAAACAGCCAAGTTTAGTCCTGAGGTATATACATATACACTATTTTTTGCAGGACCAAACATAATTTAGGTAGGTAGATAAAATTAAAATTAAAAACCACGCGTCTAAAATCGGTTGTTCTATTTTCGTAATTTAATGAAGATGCCTGTAAATTGCGAAAAGTCAGTTTCATGGCTATCGCGATTTCAATTGTTTTTTAATATGGTTGACACAAACGTCAAAAAATGGACGAAGATGATAAATTTTAAGTTATGTATAAATTGTTATAACAATGTTATTTTTAAAGGTTTTCTTTGTTAAAATCAAATAAATTGGTTTGAATCGCTAATTTATTACAAAACACCACCAAACCAAATTTTTGAACCAGCAAAGCACATAGTAAGTATAATATTTTAATTTTATCAAGGTTGCCGTGATTTTTATTCCCTAGGGAGAAAAACGGCAGGTTTAGTCCCGAAAATGAAAGCGTAAAATTAGGTTTTAGTCTTGGTCGTGCAAAAAAGTAATTTTGTAATTTTCTATGATACCTAAATATGCATTAAATTGTTGAAATTTTCATTTTATTTTATCACTTTTCAGTTGAGAAAATTATGAAGTTGATGACTTTTTTTTTGATTTGGACTTTTCACCGTTGTGTAAAAAGTTGGGAAATCTTCACTCTTCGCTAAAAAATTGGGAAAATTGCAGTTCTAGGGAAAAAGGTGTAAAAATCTTAAACTTTAGTTGAAGAATTTTTGTTTCCTATTGTCAAATATATTTAGTGAAAATAAAGTTTAGTGCCTTATAGACGGCAAACTATTCAAATCTATAAAGAAATTGCACTGCTCTACTACAGAATTTTCACAATCAATGAGAATATATGACATTTTGGTAGCGATTTTCTCATTGATTGTGAAAATTCTGTAGTAGAGCAGTGCAATTTCTTTATAGATTTTAATAGTTTGCCGTCTATAAGGCACTAAACTTTATTTTCATTTATAATTTGATTTGCCGTGTCGGTACTAGGTGCTAGCTTCGAGACAAATTTGTTGTCCGCCTGTGTATATAGATATAGATATTTCTTATCAGATTACAGGTCTTCCAACATCTAATGTGTAGTACTTTTGTGCAAACATTAGATGGCGCCACCAATTTGTACGCTCTCGATACAGTTATACTTATTTTTGATAAGTATTTAAAATTTTCAACAGTCAGTGCGAAAGCCACCATACCAATATATGCTCACTGATGATCGCAAAAAAAGCGTGAAATAGCAGCTATATGACATTTTGGTAGGGATTTTCTCATTGATTGTGAAAATTCTGTAGTAGAACAGTTCAATTTTTTTTATATATTTGTTATATTAAAAACAAAAAAATTGAAAAAAGGGCGAGGCTAGGCACTCAAGCAGGTCTTTAACTAAGCAATGGTAAAAACCCCATGTCGATATCTTTATTAATCGGATCAAAAAAAGCCTTACAAATGCCAAAATTGGCAGTTTAACCAATCGGAACCGGTTCTAACTCACTTTTTTACCGTCGTGGACAAAAAAAACGTTGTAGAGTGTTTTTTTATTAGAAAGAACTCTTAATATAAGTTTCCCCTCAAATTTTCACTAATTGTTTATTAGCCAGACTATTTCTGGGTCACGGAACACAGAGCCTGATGGTCTATTAAAAGTACGTTGCCGATTTATCCAATTTGGTATTTTTACTGATTTTTCTTTCGACTCATTTCTCGTCAAAAGAAAAACCAATAAGCTTAATCCGATTTTTATACTTCAAAGTATACAGTAAATTCAATGGAAGTAATTCCAAAAGTCTAACCCAACATCATAACATGTTGCGACATATTTTTGAATTTTGTATTCCTAGACCTCAATTCAATCAATTCAATTCAGTTTATTTAAATAGATGAGAAACAATAAATTTTGTACAACATATTCAATTTATATTATTTTACAATTTTATTTAAGTTATTGTCCTTAAGTTTAACTTGTGTTGGACTTAGATTTATTTAATACATAATTAAATATGTACAAAAATATTAAATTAGAAATAGTACTTATTTTAAAACATTCAAAATTATAAATATAAGGGCGTGAGAGTGAAAACTATTTGTCCATTTTTTTTTACTACTAGGTATATTTTTTTAATTGTTTTTTTTTATTGAAATTTTTTTAACTTTGTAGATATTACTGTTTGGCCGGAACTAGGTACGTTTTAGAACGTTTACAAATGCGGTTTATTTGTGTTTATATAATTTTTTGCTGCTGCGACTTTATACTTTTGCATTTCCAAACTTTTGCAATAATGGCGAAGGCGCAACTAAGCACAGTGCTAAAATATTTATATTACAAAACTTTAACATTACCCAGGTTTAATTAACCTCGTGTGTAAAGGATTTACAAGAAGTTCCTTTCAAGTAAAATGTCGCATCTTAACTATTACGAAGATACGCTACTTCAACAATTATGCTTTAGAGTGCTTCTCTTTCCTTTGAAGGCATACAGCTACTAATATACATATAGTATGACTACTTATGTTTTCTATACCTATTCCTATATTGCCCTACATTGATGACATACATTTTCGTTTCTGATTTTTGTTTTACATAGAAAAAACGGATTCCTTGAACCAAGGACACGTGTCTTTGGATATGTTTAAATCCATATTCTCTTGTTTCAAGGCTGGGATTTTCTTGAACCAAAGTGAATTTCCTTGAATAAAGAGCGCGGATTTTTATTCCAAAACCCGTGCTCTTCATTCAAGGACATTGACTTTGGTTCAAGAAAATGCCAGTCTTGAAACAAGAGAATATGGCTTTTAACATATACAAAGACACGTGTCCTTGGTTCAAGGAATCCGTTTTTTCTATGTATCAACTTTAAAAAAAAACAGTACCTTGATAGTAGTACTAATAATGGGGTAAAACCCAGTAATTAACCATAAACTAACTAAGAATTTGTTTATCGAAATATCAGAATTATTTGACACATCTCATTTGCTTAAATTCAAAATTTTAATCTTAATTTTAGGGTTAATGATTGGGCAAATCAAGCTTAAATATGGGTAAAAAACTAGTAATCTACTAAAATCAATCATTAATCAAAGTTGAGCAGTTGGCTGATATGCTACTATGGTCTGTTTCATCAAGCAAGATAGTAAATTAAAAATCGCACAGTGAATATTTTCAAAACAAATTCGAATATTGGATGTGCGAATATACTGCGTAGTTTATTTTATAAAACATAACTATATTCTATTCACAAACATATACTATTCGAACCAGTTGTAAAAATATTTACTGTGCGATTTTTAATTTACTATCTTGCTTGAAAAAACAGACCATAGGGTTCACGAAATTCGAGATTTCTTGTCTTGCCTCGTTCAAGAAAAAAATCAAGACAAAAGTGTAATTTAAAAAGTTCTCTTCATGCAAGTTATGGAAATAAAGAGTTATTGTCAATATTAAAACTTGTCTGGCGTACTTTGGGGATGTTAAGACGCTTACTACTACTACTACTAAGGTAAACCAAACTTGTATAATGTCAAGAAAGTCAAGACTCGCGAGATTTACTTTTTGTAAGAGTTCAAAAATCACAACTATTTTAGTCTAAAAATACAACTTTGAATTTTAACCTATAAAATTTAAAACTTTTTCCAATTTCAAGCAAAAAACTTGTAGAGTAGTGTTAATATTTATTGATCCTTATTTTCTTAGAACGTTTTAATCTCAATGACTAAATTGTATTAAATTTAAAACTTAGGGTATTAAGCACAAAAAAACGATACTTAAACAAGTTATTGTTTGATCTTTTGTGTTCAAGAAAATTACCTTCAAATAACATCCACAAATGAGTTATAATGAGACAAGTGGGCTGTTGTACTTAAATTAAACAATACATGGATATTAACTGTTCCTTATTAGCTGCTTTTGTTTTCTTATAACATTTTTTTCCAAATTGGTTTTACACTGGCCCACAAATATTTGCTTTATATGCAGAACATAATCATCGTCAACTGATCAGACCTACATTATTTTGAAGCAGCTCTCAATCCCACTTTATTTCTAGCTTATTCTTTTATTTTTAATTCCTACATCCTAAACACTTTATTACTTGTGAGCAGAATACAATTCTAGGCCTGCCTATTTTACTTTTAACTATTAGCTTGTCCAAAATATATTTAATGGAGCTCTCTACAATTAGAATTATGAAACAAAAGACTACTACTACCCTATCTCTATCTCATTTGTGCTACACTTTTCAGCCAACCAAATAAATACTGTATTTGTTTTTCATACAACAAATACAGTATTTATTTGGTTGGCCGGAAAGTGTAGCACTGAGTGGCACGAACGAACATAGCTAATGTGAATCTGTAGAATAAGATAATTTTACTAAAATTTAGATGGCGCCAGTAATTTCTTTAATAAAAATAATATAGTTACACTTTTCGCCCGGCCAAGTAAATATTGTATTTGTTCAACAAAGAACAAATACAGAATTTGTTTGGTTGGGTGGAAGTGGGAGTGTATGTATGTCTTCTATCCTTTTTGGGTAGAACTTTTGTCCCTGTCTAATCTAACGGGAGAAATCGCCATTAAGATCTTATGTTTTAGTATGTGGATCACATGGGCCGCGTTATGCAGAAAGCTACCAACCCATATTGTGAGATGACAGTAAATTTTTGAACTTTTTCCCTAATATCTTTTAAACATTTTGACTAAAACACCTAAAAATAACCATTTGTTTCACCTGTTCATGTATCAGAACATGTACAAAATATGCAAGCTTTAATTTAATTCCTGTAAAAGATATTGGGTAAAATGTTCCGTAACCTACTGTCATCTCACAATGTGGGTTGGTAGCTTTCTGCATAACGCGGCCCACATAATGTTACCCATTATTTGAACCTTTCTTCTTACTATAGCCGGTGCAATTACTATAGACGATTTTGCCTCGCACTTGCACGCATCCTGCGTTACGAAGGTTAAAGCGTAAAGTTGAGAGCGCGCTAGGCTATAGTGAAAATTAATAATATAGTATTAAGTTACACTTCGATACCCCCAAGCAACAAAGCCGTAACTCATATATTGTTATTTTTAACGACAGCTAAATTTCTAAAATATTTTTTTTTGTATTTAAGGGTGGGCAAATGATTGAAGTGGAAAAGGTAGCCACGTGATACATCATTTGAAAGCTTATAAAATTCTCTATTTAACTTTATAAGTATTTATTTTTTATTTATTGTTTGTTTCTGATAATATTCAAGTTTAGAATTTCTTAATTTAGTGTTTTTAGGTAAACTTTTGGTTAAAATGGTATGTGGAGAAATCTAAGTAGTACCACCATGTGTATCTTTTTTCAAGGCGTTTACCTATGAGTATAACTCAAAATGGGTCTAACTTGAGTTACATCCTTGTTGGATGGGAGTGTCGACTTATTAATAACTCAATCTCACCATTTTATCCTTATCATATGTACTTCTATAGCACCAAATATCAGAGGACTAATCCTATGTGCTATATTATATTTTCAAGGTTTGTATACGCACCCTTACAAAGGCTGTAGCTCCCTTACGACTCATTTCCGGATCAAACCTTATAAGAATTTTTTTTCAGATTTTTGGAAGTAACATCACCTTTAATTTTTTTTTGGATAGTTCTGACACACCCTGTGTATAAAAACCTTAAACATTGAAAGTTAATTTAGTTAGTTAGTTAGTTAGTTTAGTACAGTGTGGGGTTCACTGCCCTCAACACCTGGTCCCTAGGGACCTTTGTCTAATGTTAATTTACACTATGCAAAATAAATTGTAAAACTGTAACGGAATTTACATTGGTCGACCCAAACAATATTTAAAAAGCGCATATGTAGCATAATTATGCATAAATCGTAGTGTATCAAAAATTTAACAGATGTACTGTACTGTTTTCCTGGAAAGGGCCTTTCCAAAGACTCGCATAACAAGCATAGTATATAAGAATGCGATGCCAGGATTGGCTTGATGTGTCGTCATGTATCTTGTAATGGTTGTTATGCAAGCCTCTGGATAGGCCTTAAGTTGTAATTGTAACCTAAAAATTTGACGTTTTCCTTGTGTTCAATATAAATTACGTTTGTACAATATGTAGAATATGCTAATTTAGTGTGAGTGTATGAAGAATAAACCAAAAAAGTACCTTTTTCAATACCATAAAAATAACATTAAGTATAACCATTTTTTTATGTAACTTTCTCTTCTTTTATTAGCTTTAACGACTGTCAGTCATTGTGATAGACAAAAAATGTCACAATATTTTATATGTTAGAAGGTACGAGTTTCTAACCAATGATGTAGCTTAAAAATCGCGGGAATTTTAAACTACTACTCTTGCATAATTGGACGGACTATAATTAAAACATAACTTTAAAAAATTACTTAGAACTTACAGTTAAAAGCTCACCTACATAAGCACCCGGAACATAAAAGTTAGAAGTTATGGTTTAGTTATGGTTTAAATTTCTCTAATGTATTACATTATTATATTATTGGTTTTTAGTGGAACTAGACAAAGTTAATGCATTAAAAGGACTAGCAGTGTCGTCTATAAAGTGCACAAGTATAGTCGACTTTGTAGCCTTAATTGAAGGTGGGTTTGACCTAAATGTCAGGTTAAAAGCTTTCCAGCCACTTAGCGCTAAGAATAATGGCGCAATTTGTTTAATATGTGGAAAATTGGCCTATAGCCTCAAGAGTCACTCTATTTAGAAGGGGTTTACTGCCCTAATAGGAGTATGGAAGTTGATTTGATATATTATGTCATCACTATACAGGGTTATTCAGAAATAAGTTTGAGAAATTAAAAAGATGATTCTACGTTAAAAAATATGACAAAAAGTTCCTAGAAAGGTTAGTCCGGAAACGAGTCCTAGGGGAGATACGGCTCTTTAAAATTGGAATAACAATAATGTTTTTAATTAATAACTGTTGTACCCTTTAAGCTAGAGAGAAGAGTTTTTGTATTTATACTAGTATTAATAAGGGCAATAAGTTTATGTCAATTGATTTTTTTGAATTTATCCAGAGGCGTGCCTAGACGGACAAAATATGTGAGGCTTAACACACTTTTGCCCCAAACTTTTTTATGTATATTTTTTTTGGATTTTTTATAAAAAATATAGATTCCTTGAGTAAAAATACATACAAAATTTCATATAGTGTAACACTGTAGGAGCAACCGTTTAAAAAAGATGCAATTAAGAGGAAGTAACGTTTTGTGTTTTGGTAAAGAATACTTTTTTGCTTAGTTTTAATGAAGAATCGCCCTGCGTCAATTCTGATGTAATATTTTGAAAACGCTGCTATGCGACAAATGGAGTTACTGCTTGCTAGCGTAGTAGGGCAGACCAGGTCCGACCAATAGAGACCCTTCATGTTCTAAGCCTTCTGTCACCTGTCTCTTTTAAGTAGGTATATGCGGTCTATAGATTTTTGTACGTAGCTTTCAACTTTTTTTTTTGGAATACTCTTACATCAGCGCTAGATAGAATGACTCTAATAGCCTCTATCATGGCTTGTAGAAAAGTTATGTTGCGTTGAAAACACTATGAACAAATGAACTATAATGAACGGTTGTTATAACAATAATGGCAACAAAACTATATAGAATATGTAGTAAATTTTACATTGTAAAGAACGATAGTTTAGTTTCATATAAAAATAGTACATTCATTTGAAACAAAAGATAAACAATAGTCGTAAAGGGTCATACGTTAAAAGCAATAAATGTATTTCTTCGTATTTTAAGCTACAGTTCCTTTAATGTCAACGTTAACTGGTATTAATAAAAATCGATTTTTTTAAGTTTTCCGAATATTTCTGAAAAATCCACAACTTCAACTAATTCAACTGTCACGAATCAGTTATATTTTTCAGCTAATCAGCCATGTTTTAATCGAAGACATCTCTGTAACTCGAAAAACTGCCTTTTTCCGTTTTCGTCATAGGTGACTAAAGAAGTACGTGTTTGGACTTATATATAACATCCATTATAAGTACTGTCAAATTAGTTTATGAATTTGTCATTTACGCATGATGTTCAGAAAACCTGAACAGAAAAAAAACAAAACCAACTATACAGCTATTTCACGAGGGGCAATCCTACAGTATTGTCCTGAACACCACAACATATATCTTGCCAATTTGTCTCCCGGCAATATGTTCAGAAAACCTGAACAGGGCATTTCCGTGCCTATTTGCCTCCCGGCATAGTTTACAAGCCGGCAGGCGAGTATGACGGTCCCGCGGGCGCGGAATGACTATTCCATACGTGACTATACGTAGACTATACTTTTTCTTCGACTGCAAATATGAAACACTGTATGGGTTTAAACTGCGGAAAAGGTTAAAAACCATGTTTTTTGTGACTCGACATTGTAAACGCAACAAAACACATATTTTTAAATAAAGCAATTAATGTTATGCAATAATTTTATCAAATCTGTATTTAAAAATTTTTATTTAATTTTAGCACATATTTACGAATTTTAATGCATAAATTGAAGGTTATGTCAGATTGTTGTGACAGATATCAGGTTTAAATATTTAACAATAGATGGAGCAGTTTTAATTTTTTGAACTAAATTGATAAAAAACTGGTCAAATATTAAGAAAAACTAATAAATATTATGTAATTTTAACGCAAAACTTTAAATTGCATTAAATTATTTAATATTTCATGGTAAAATATATATTTTTTTGCTAATTTTGCTACAGTTTTCTTTACTTTTATAAACAAGAGATGGCGCTACATGTGCTCATTCTAACACTTGATACGGATAATTCATACCGTATCTAGAGCTAGAATGGATTCATTCTGTATTTGAAAAGTGTGTGTATTTGCTTACATTCTAAAGCAGTCGTAGACAAAAATCATTCGGTCTTGTTATATTACCTAAAAAAATAAAAAAATCTCTGAGCAAAAAGTCTTAGATCACCTTGTGCTTGTACTCTCAGTCGTGTTAAATCTAAATCACGAACGTACGATGAATAGAAGTGGATATTAGATTTGAAATAAAGATAACTAGGTACATCGTTTCATGATATAATAAAGTCTTAAGTATTTATAATATTTTATATGCTCCATATACGGGTATGTCGCTTTAAATTTTATTAAAATATACCTACACGTAATGCGAGATTGTATTTAAATTTCAAAGCCTACTTCATTGAAGATACTTGAGATAAGTTGTGTAGTTAATAGGCGTAAAATACGTTTAATGCTTTCAAAATTTAATTGTGATATACACAAATACATAGTCATGACGTGAGAAGTAAGTTTGATAATTTATTAAAGGGCCAAGTATCCGAAAAATAATAGGTGTAGATTAATGCTGCGTCGAAAATAGTAGTTTTCGTAACGAGTAAGCGACTTTAGTCCTTGGTGCACGAGAATTAAGTTTTTTTGACGACGCGAAGCGAAGTCAAATAGTATATTCTATAACTAGTATGGAATAGACAATATTCCGCGCGAGCGGAAAGTTTGTCATACAAGCCGGCGGGCGAGTATGACGGTCCCGCGAGCGCGGAATGACTATTCCATACGTGTTGTAGACTATACTTTTTCTTCGACTTCAAATATGAAACACTGTATGGCTTTAAACTGCGGAAAAGGTCAAAAACCATGTTTTTTGTGACTTGACATTGTAAATGCAACAAAACACATATTTTTTAATAAAGCAATTAATGTTATTTAATAATTTTATCAAATCAGTACTTAAAAAAGATTTTTATTTAATTTTAGCACATATTTACAAATTATAATGCAAAAATTGAAGGTTGTGTCAGATTGCTGTGACAGATATCAGGTTTAAATATTTAACAATAGATGGAGCAGTTTTAATTTTTTAAACTAAATTGATAAAAAACTGGTCAAATATTAAGAAAAACTAATAAACTTTATGTAATTTTAACGCAAAACTTTAAATTGCATTAAATTATTCAATATTTCATGGTAAAATATATATATATTTTTGCTAATTTTGCTACAGTTTTCTTTTCTTTTATAAACAAGACATGGCACTACATGTGCTCATTCTAAAACTTGATACGGAATATTCATACCGTATCTAGAGCTAGAAGGGATTCATTCTGTGTTTGAAAAGTGTGTGTATTTGCTTTCATTCTAAAGCAGTGGGAGAAAAAAATCATTCGAGTGCAGTTAGATGCTTTCATTATCTACTTATGGGTCTCCAAATATGACTATTTAAAGAAAATTTAAAAAATTTAAACCATATTTCTCGAAACTGACAAAAGCTAAAGATAATTTTTAAACAGATTTGTAATCAGAGTAAAAAATACTATAAGATTAGTCAAATTCTACTTGCAATATGATTTAACTGTTGCCTACAGAGTCTGCTGAGGAACTTTTACCATTACCATTAGAAAGGGACAAGGTATTGATTTCTCTAAAAGTGGTTATATAATAAGGTAGCCCTAAAATAAGTGTATGCAAATTTGCAAAAGTTGCTTTCATTTTGAAACCGATTTTGCCTTCAGAGGATGTGTGCATCAAGTCACAGAACGTGAAATTTTCTCTTTAACTGAAATTTTCTCGACAACGGTTGGCCCTATGGAATTACATAAAGAGTACCTTTTTAATGTATTTTTAACCAAAGAATCATATTTTATAGAGAAAATGTTAAAAAAAGTACAGATGAAAAAGTTTGGGACAAAAAAGTGACATTGCCCCATTTTGCACGTCCTTGCCTAAAATTACCAAATTAAAATCTTTGATGATAGCCTTTATCAATGTTAAGGCATATGAAAAAATTCGTTACTGTGGTTACAGAAATATTAAATAAAAACTACTTTTCAGATGTAACCTTAGGGGGGTCGTAGCTCCTAGGGCTCATTTTCGCACCAACCCTTATCGGACCTTTTTTTATATTTTTTCTATTTTGCAACTCTTATAAGCTCATAATCACACGCATTTTGCGTCTTCTTATAGGCCCATAAGAGGTCTGTACTTTTTGTTCTTTTGGGTTGGCAACAGACCTGGCCTATCGCTTGACGTTTTCCGTACAAATGTCAATGTCGCTTTAAAGTTGAATTTCCTACTAAATTTTGTGTTTAGGTTATTTTTACCATGTTAAAATTGTGGCTTGGTTAATTGCAGTAAAAAAGAGAAGAGATGACTATAAAATATGTCAAAATATCATTTGTTCTTAGAATTTTAAACATGGTGTAAACTGTAATGCCAATTCAAAACAAAAATCCCTAAATCAGTCATCAATTTAAATGTAAGTTATTTTTAAATTTTAGAGCAAAATAGAAAAAATTGTATAAAGCACTCGTTTCATAATACGTTTTTAGCACACTAGTACTTGTACTAAAATCATATATGTTATCAAACTAGTACTTTAATATACTATTTTGACATAGTCCCTTAGATTTTTTTTAACTTAACTAAATCATCCTATATTGTTTATGTTTATTTATGCTTATGTTTTATTTTTAACCTCGAACTATTCTACTTAATTAAGCATCCCCTAAGTCCAGGACTTGTGTGGGCTAGTAGTAGAGGGAACCACCGGCTTTAATTGACTTTCGAACCAATATATCTAGGGAGTACGCGTTCGCCAAATTTCAATTATTAATTAACTGAAAAAGGCAATCGGCGCCAGTGAGGTTTGACTCACGATCATTAGGTCAGTGTCAATGCTATATCGATGCCTTAGACCGCTGAGCTAATCTCCCAACATTGTAGTTCCTTTTCTCATGGAATCTCACATACGAAGTAGTTAATTACGTACCGATTCGTTCCTAAAATGCAAATCAAACAGTAGAATTTGAAATTTGTTCCATTCAATTTATCGGTGGAAAGATATGATTGCTGAGACTAACTGGCTTCGGAAAACTGATAAAATCTTTGATAACGAGGTGTCTTGTTAACCAAAAGGTATCCTTTAATTGGCCGTACGTATACACTTTTTACACTCTTCGTAACTCAAGAAACAAATAAGACAAAGAGGTTTCTCAGACGAATAAATGATATAAAATGAAAGAATCAATATGAAAACATTTTTAATAAAATCGCATTTTTTTAATTTTCTTTAACAGCAAAACTACCCTTACTTGAGGGACTATAAAAAAATAGGGCTTACTTCCAACATCCAAGTACATTCAAACCAAGTATGTACTTAAAAAAAGACTTATACCACGAGAAAGGCGCGTCTTTGTTTTCTTATTTATCGACTGCGCCAATAATTTAATTTTATCCAGTACATACAGATAATGAGACAATTACCAGCTTTATTTTATTAAATAGATAAACTAAATAATAACCCCCGCGTGGCTTTTACTTTATTGAGTGGATAATTATTTATTTTACCCAGTCAACTGTCACTTGTCAAATTATTTTCTTGTAAATGTCATTAAAATTTTTAATAAAAATATGAATTTATAAGCTATTTATTGGATAAAACCTTATATGGCAGTCATGGGTAAACCGATATTGCCCTCTCGAAAATTAACCTGCTTGGCTGACGCCTCGCAGGTTAATTTTCTCATGGGCAATATCTTACTTTACCCACTAGTACCATAAATAACTATTATTGCTACATTCTGTAAAAGATCCAACCAAGAATTTTCATACTGATGCAATGAAACGTACCACATATAAAATTCTACTGTCAAATCATTTGACAGTAGAAAAGTCCAAACCTTACTTTTTTCAAATTCAAGGCTTTCCCGAAATTTTGAAAATCTTCAAAATAGGAAAGCAAAAGGACAAAGTATATTCTAAAAAACAATCCCATCGTTCTGAATTTAAGAGTATATCATTTAGTTCTGAGCAATTATATATCTTCTCGACTTATTTTATTCTTACTTTTTATCATATTCTCTGTTCTTACTTTAAATAAATTCCGACTTTGTTCACTTGTCAAATCACAAAAAAGTACGACTTTGAATATATAATTTATTAAATTTGAAATGTAGAATTCTTTTATTTCCATTGACTTGTCAATATACTCAACTTTTTTTTAAATTAATGAATAGAATATCATGTACTATTAAATATGTTTAGTAAATTATGTTTACGTCAAAGTAAATACATTGTCTTACCCAACGAACTAATAACTCCTCTCTCTAGAATAGGCATTTCATTCGTAAAAACTGACAAAAACGTAGCCAACATATACATTCGTCTGTCTTACTCGCACAGCTTTGTTCTAACAAAGCCAACAATAACAGATACCTACTATTTGTTTACAAACAAACCGAGATGTTGGCAATACTTTAATATTAACGGTATGCGTATTCTAGAGAGAAGAGTTCGTTGGTCTTACCTATGTAGTAATAAAAATTTAATAATACCAGGTGTCACAACTAAGACAGATCACCCGTTTATTGAACAGTTCCATTTGAACTTTTCATTCCAAATACGAAAATTAAGCTTATACCATACATAATTGATAAAGTTTTTATTATTGATCCATAGGCCTTCACTGTCTTTTGTTTTTAACGCTACACGGAAAAAAAAAATTATAGCTAGGAGCGCTATAACACACATACCAAGCAAATTATAATCGCTTATTATATAAATACAAGGCTTTCTCTTACAATTATGGCAGTCAGTGTAAAAATGTATATGAAATACTTTAATTGTTTAGTGAATAATAAAATATAACAAATAGTATGGCATTTATAGCTTAAATAGATTTAATTATTGTCCGCGCTAATAATTTTTATAATATAATAAAATTTCTGTAAATTTATAATAGTGCCTGTAATAAATATAATCGTGTCTGTAATATATATAATCGTTTCCAATTTATTTTTAACATTATTAGTTATTGTGTCCCTTATAATCTATAGCTTAAATCACTATAATTTGCCACTGTTACCAAATATCTTATAATGTATAGCGCAGAGCCCACTAATTTCTTTCCGTGTATATCGCATCGTTTATCAATTTGGGAACATAACTTTTATGTGCAATATATCAAGTAATGCTATTACTTCATAGATGGCACTTAGAAGCTATGTTCCCAAGTGATATAGGGTTAGGTTATACTACTGTTAAGAAATAAAAAAAAATCCTAAGAAAATTATTTCAATTTTAATAAGGAATATCACTGAATTAAAATAATCAGTGTCAACTTATTTTATTTTGTTCTTTTTTATTTAATGAAAACACTTGTTAAATCCGAAATAATCAGGTATCCAATTAATTTTAATTGTATTTCATTATAAAAAACAAAAACACCCTTTTATCTGCCTCGTTTTTCATTTGTTTCAGTTAAATTAACGATGATTAAATAGAGAGATAATTTCCCGTCTTTCTTGAAAAAAAAAAAAAATTGTGCGATAAGAAATAAGGAAGGTATTTTAAGAATGTTAATACTAGTTAAAATAAAGGTAAAAATCAAAGGAATACTTTTAAAGTTAAGAAAATCTTGGGCACGGTCGTCCTAAATCACTGTTATGTTTTAAGAGGTCTTCACCACAAACCAACCAAAGTTATCCAGTGATGGCCATTAATTAAAAACACTTAAACATTATAATATTGGATTATTTATTATATTAAGCTTTTTTTAGTTTAATTTTGACAACAGCACTTAATAAATCTGTTCACAGAATGGCTCCATCAGTTTTCGTTTTTTTTTTTTCACAAAAAAAAAAAAAAATTTAATTCGTTCTAGAGTTATCGTGTTCACAAAAATCAGACAGACGGACAGACGGACATTTCAAAAAAAGTTTCTTTTTTTTTCATGAGACAAATTTATATTCAAAATTTTTTTGTCTAGGACGAGTTTTGAAATTTTCTGAAAATTCGAAACTACCGTATAACATTATTCTAGCGCAGGCGCTGTGAATAATATAATATCTATTTTAAATTTTTACTCAAATATAGGGTAAAATTTTATTTAAAACCATTAGTTATGGTGTTTTAAAGTGTATTTGAAATTTTGTTACTTGATGAAAATTTTAATAAATGGAAACCGGTAAAACTCTAAGAAGAGAAAAGAAACAAGTAGAAAAAGCCCAAATTAAAAACACTTAATTTCGGGGATTCAATTAGAAAAGATTAATAAGTCACTTGTAAATTTAAATTAAAGTAAATTACAGACGTTTTACCAAAAACAGAAAAGGAAACAAAGAAAAATATGTCTTACAATAGTAGATTACAAGTTGACTGGGAAAATAGTACTTTCTCGATACCATATTAATGGTTGAGGCCCGAACTGTCGAAACCATTTATAGGTCGAGGAAAAGTACCATTTTCCGGGAGACTAGTATACTATTTTATTCGCAACTATTTTTATTTAAAAAAAAGTACCTTACTATTTTTTTCGAAACTTAGATTCAAATGAAGAAAATAATACAATACTGTTTTTTAGTTATTTTCATATTTACCACAAATGCAGAACATTGAAATTAGTTTTAATAGATATTTGGTTCAAAAAAATCAAAACTACGCATGTAAACCAAAAACAAATCGCAATAAATAGCCTCCAATTATTTCACCATTAAGCATTTTATGTGTATCTGGATAATAACTGGAAAAATGCTCTTTTGAATTCGACAGGCAAAACATCAAAGAGAAAATTTAGTTTGTCTTTTGAAAAACCGACCACGCGACGATTTGGCATCATCTCAAACGGTTGACACGTAATATTTCACAGATGTCTAGATTTTCTTTTGAAACTCCCGCAATGGCAATTAAAATGAGATTTTGAAACAAACGTATGGGAAAGTCGCATAATTTCGGATACCATTTAAAAATTATCCAATATTTAATAGGCGGTATTACTTCTTGATATTTTTTATATAACAACATAAAACTAGATGAAACGTTGCAAGCACCCTGTCAAAACATCGGCACTATTGTACACTAGAGCCATCTAGTTTGCAAATTACTAGGTGTTTTGTTTGATTTTAAATTCTGTATCTTTAAAACATTATATTCTAGCAAAAAACTGTATAACATTTTTTATAGGGCTTAAAAAGAGCTTTAATTTAAATATATTTTTTTGAAATCGGGTTTTAAATATGTGAGATATGCTAAAAAATCTTTTACTGCTTTAAACGCCAATATCTCGAAAACGTTGTTTATAACATTTTTTGACCAATTTAAAATTATCTTTTATATAAGTGCTAAATTAACCAAATACAATAATAATTGCCTTAATTATAAACAAAAAACGCTAAAAATAGGAGTTTTACCCTATTTTTACCCCTTACCCACAATGGTTTACCCCCAAAATCTAATCAGCTCTTCGGAATATGATAAGAAACAATATGCAAAAAACCGCAAGTCGATATCTCATGTAGAAATGGAGTTAGTTTACACCCAGACAGACAGACGGACGCAAAATTTGTTTTACTGATTTCGACTCAGAATGGTCTAAAACTTCGAGAAATGTGAAAAAAACGTAGTCAAAGATTTTGACTTTTCGGCGAAGATATTAATACATCGGCACTCTTAGTAGCACTAAGTGCCGATGTAACGTATCACGAACCATGATTTATAATAAAACAATTTTTATTCAGTTTATTTTTTCCAAAAAATACGTTTAAAAAACGTTTTGTGCATTTGAAAAAGGCTTCCTAATTTCGAAAATATCCGAAATTTTTTTTGAAAGAAGATCTAGATCCCATTGCTTATGTTTCTTGTTATTCCTAGACATTTTGTTCTGCAAATAAGAAGTAATTTAATCTCGAATTTAATCATTAAGCAATTTTTTACGAATACTTTAGGAGCCATAATTTTGCTATTTGCCATTTAAACGATTTGTGCTGTCATTTTACAGGGAGAAGCTCTACCGTTACCATATTACAGGACGGATTTAGTTTGGCTCTTGGCTTCACATAAAAGTAGGTTTCTGTTAACCTCTGCATATAGTATCTTAGATACACTACTATCCGAAAGTAGGAAACCATCCCAAATTAGGCGTCTTTCCTATACAAGGAAATTCTGGTATTTCTGTCAGTATCGGGATTTTTATCCCATGTATGTCATTTCAAAAAAGAGTATTACTTATTTATGGTACTAGTGGGTAAAGTAAGATATTGCCCATGAGAAAATTAACCTGCCAAGCAGGTTAATTTTCGAGACGGCAATATCGGTTTACCCATGACCCATACAAGGTTTTATCCAATAAATAGCCTAGTAATTCATATTTTTATTAAAAATTTTAATGACATTTACAAGAAAATAATTTGACAAGTGACAGTTGAGTGGGTAAAATAAATAATTATCCACTCAATAAAGTAAAAGCCACGCGGGGGTTATTATTGAGTTTATCTATTTAAAAGCTGGTAATTGTCTTATTATCTGTATGAATTGGATAAAACAATTTTTATTCAGTTAATTTTTTCCAAAAAATACGTTTAAAAAACGTTTTGTGCATTTGAAAAAGGGTTCCTAATTTTGTAAATATCCGATTTTTTTTTTGAAAGTAGATCTAAATCCTATTGCTTATGTTTCTGGTTATTCCTTGACATTTTGTTTACTGCCATTTAATATGGAGAAGCCCTACCGTTACCATAAACAGGACGGATTTAGTTTGACTTTTGGCTTCACATAAAAGTAGGTTTCTGTTTACTTCTGCAGATAGTATCTTAGATACACTACTATCCGAAATCAGGAAACCATCCCTATACAAGGAAATTCTGGTATTTCTGTCATTTTAGAAAAGAGTATAAATTTTTATCACCTGCACTGTGAAAAATGTTGAATATTTTGTTTTGAATTTTTGGATTTATATCATATAAAACGAAAATTAAAAAAAGTGCGTGTTAAAAAAATATCAGTCTGTCCGTCTGTGCCTCTGTGTAATCCTTATAACTTTATTGGATTTAAGTCTTTTCGAATAAAAAAAAATATTCATATATGTTATGACTCACCTATTTCGACTTTGTAGATCACATTTTGAGTCAAAAATTCCCAGTTATATGTAAAGATATAGATGATTTTTTTTATTGTACAGTTAAAGACTCCAAGAGTCTTTAATAAAGAGTTGTTTGAGTGACTAACGTCGTCCTTTTTTCTTAATTTTTGGCTTTAACGACTTTTATGATTGAAATTACATAAATAAAAATTTTTTTCCATCAAGGACAAGAAAAACTTTGTAAAGTTTTTTATTCAAAATGACCCTTAGCAACATTTTTTTTTAAATTTGTTTGCGGTTTTCGTTTTCTTGTGTCCGAACGTTTGTAATTAAATTCTGCGTTATGTTAAGCAGGATTTATGCCATATAAATGGAAAGTGCCATCCGAAACATACACAGGAAAAAAGTATACCTTGAATCAAAGCAAAACGATCTTGAACCAAGGCCGCCATGGCTTTCGATATGTTCAACGCCATGACTGTCTTGGATCAAGTCCTCCGTGATCTTGGCATTTGTGGTCCTAGATTTAAGGACATTTCCTTAAATAAAAGCCACTTAAACCATTTATTTAAGATTATATTATCAATTACCATATTACCAAGTATGTAATTATCTTGATTTAAGATCATGATTCTCTTGATTCAAGATCATATTATCTTTTTTCAAAATGGCGCTTATAGGTATAAATTATTTAAAGCTACTTACTCGTGAATTTTTTAAGTAAATTTGAAAATCCCCATCGTTTGAGGGTAACAGATACAAATTCGTCCATTTTAAAGCAGATAAAAACAATAATACACCTTTAAAGACAACTGACGGCAAAAAAAAACAAACCTAACTTCTCTCCCGCGCATATCTTGAACTACTACGCAAATTGTCTGCCAGCCAACAATAACAACGGGCGAGTCTACTGTATATCTTCGTGGGGTGAGGCCGGAAAACTCTTTACCGTAAGACAACAGGGGCTTTGAGCCTTGATTCTCTGTTACTATTTTAAATGTCGTGCATTCAAGGAAAAAATCCTTGACACAAGGATACCAAGAGAATAATTAAAGGAAACCAAAGTCACAGATAATCTTAAACCGAGGATACATGATCTTAAAAGAAGATTATTACCTCGATTTAAGATAATATAAATCCAAGATAATTTATTATCTTCTGCCAAGATAACCGTTTTTTCTGTGTACATGGCAAACTAGTAATAAACATGCATAGTATGCATACAGACATGTGTGCATGTCTGGTTTTGTAAGTCTGCAAAATTGTATTCGTGTAGAAAATATATGGTCCTAAATAGGAATTTTATTAAAATTTTTCAAATATTTTACACATATATGTATATATTGCGGCAGTATAACTTGCATATTATTAGGTTTATTATAGAAAAATTACCGAAAAATAAGAATATGAAAAGATTTATAGGTTGTAATGCAAGGTTTTATTGAAAAGTAAAATATTTTTAAGCAGTAAAAATTCTGTTAAACTTGATTTACAAGAATACATTTTACAATTTATGTTAATAATAATAATAATAATTTTTCTTGATTCCTAGTATTATTTTAAATAATGCTTATTTATATTTTGGTTAATTATTTTTTTTTTAATCTGATGTTTTCTTATTAATAACTACTCCAAGAATAACAAGGAAGCAGGTAAAGATCGCTCTTGATGAGTGGGCTTATACCAAGCTAAAGGAGCGGCGGAAGAGGGCGGTCGATGGTTATCGGCAAGTTAGGGACTTTCTGGCTGGCCCAAGCAAATCAAAGACCGACTGGTTGCTGGAAAAAGGAAGAACTGCACTCAGAAAACATGTAGGGGTCCTCACGGGCCACTGCAAGCTAAGGAAGCACCTGGCAATAATGCGGAGTCTAGAGAGTCCGCTATGCCCAGAGTGCGGAGAGGATGAAACATCCTTTCATTACTTAGCCGAGTGTGTCAGATACGACAGGATCAGGTTGCAATTCAACCAAGAGGAACTAAGAGATCTCCCCTGGGCCAATATCCTGACCTTTATTGAAAGGACGGGCAGGTTCAAGGAGGACTCAAATTAGTAAATGGCTGGGATTGCCTGGGGTGACAAATAGGGCCAGAAATGGCCTAGTTGTCCGGCTTTGGCCAACCCAAAAAATTTACTACTACTACTCCAAGAATAAAGCTTCATGTTCAAGTCCAGAAATAACTTGACCTATTATAATAATAACACCGGCACACAAAAAAAAAAAGTTGTTTGTACATCAGACACGACCTACCTACCGGCATGTATTTTGACCCGCTGAATCCGAATTTCAAGTCAGTTTGGGCCGTCCACCCTTCAATATCGAGTAAATTGTAAAAATAGTAAAAATGGGATAAATAGTCATAAAAAAAATTATGAATCGAAATTAAGCATAATTCTTATGTATTTCGATCTGCTGAATACAAATCTGAAGTTTATTTAGATCATAAACCGTTCTAAATCATAGAAATTGTACAAAAACCTTGAAAAATGTTAAAAATAGCAATTTTTTGCTACTTTTAACATTTTTCAAGGTTTTTGTACAATTTCTATGATTTAGAACGGTTTATGGTCTAAATAAACTTCAGATTTGTATTCAGCAGATCGAAATACATAAGAATTATGCTTAATTTCGATTCATAAATTTTTTTTATGACTATTTATCCCATTTTTACTATTTTTACAATTTACTCGATATTGAAGGGTGGACGGCCCAAACTGACTTGAAATTCGGATTCAGCGGGTCAAAATACATGCCGGTAGGTAGGTCGTGTCTGATGTACAAACAACTTTTTTTTTTGTGTGCCGGTGTAATTATTATGACTACAAAACATAAAGTATAAACAATTACACGCGTTAAAAAAGAAATATGAAATTCTTTATGATGGACAGTAAGATTAATAGAGCACTCAATTTCACATTAATTTTTTTATTCTTTAAAATACCCGCTGATATCGTTTTTTTCTTTTCTTTATATGATGAAACTTTTTAAATAATGGCTTTAAATTAAATCTGACTGAGCATAAAATTATTAAAACGAAAGAAGCTTTAAAACATATCCATGTTTTAATAATTGATTTTTTTTTCTTTCCCCTATCGTAACATAAAAACTAGGAAATTCTTATGTAAAAAATACAAAATTTTACGTTTATTTAAATTTTATTTGCAACAAAGTTAATTCCCGCGATAACCAAGTTAACGTTTAATGATAATAGTTATTTATGGTACTAGTGGGTAAAGTAAGATATTGATGATGAGAAAATTAACCTGCGAGGCGTCAGCCAAGAAGGTTAATTTTCGAGAGGGCAATATCGGTTTACCCATGAGTGCCATACAAAGTTTTATCCAATAAATAGCTTAGAAATTCATATTTTTATTAAAAATTTTAATGACTTTTACAAGAAAATAATTTGACAAGTGACAGTTGAGTGGTTAAAATAAATAATTATCCACTCAATAAAGTAAAAACCACGCGGGGGTTATTATTGAGTTTATCTATTTAAAATAAAGCTGGTAATTGTTTTATTATCTGTTTGTATTGGATAAATAATATTTATCACCAAACGTCAACTTGGTTTTCGCATATTATGCTAAAAATATTTCGCGCAGAAATTCTGCGGCAGAATATATCTCAGTATAAAACTGGATTAAGGCAGCTATGATTAGTGGTTTAAAAATGACTTTTAGTGATATTTTCTATTACCCATTCTGTTTTTGATTTTATTTTTGACATTTACGTTAAACTGAATGTCATTTTACGTATTACAAATAATATTAAGATTTTCTTAAAGAAGTGAAAGTAAATTTTAAAATTATAGTAAAAGAAATATTTTTCTATTCAAATGTATATATATATTTAAGTAAACTTTTACGTAAAATACCTAAAATAATATTTTTTTAATAAAATTACGAACCAGAAACTTCTAAAAAAATTTATAAATTGTAAATTGTCGATGTATCTAATACTTACCAGATATTGAGACAGATTTGTCACTTATAATCTTACTTACCTGAAAAAAAAAATTGATAAATTTATAAACAATTTAAGATAAAAAAAATTATATAAAAGGAAGAAATTATATTTTAGTAAGGACAGAAATTTTTAATTTTAAACAAAATTATAAAAATATTAATTTATTATTCCATCAATCTATTTTCTAATCATCGTACAGAGTGATATTGGTAGACTGACAGTTTCGGGCTGCTGGCCCTCTTCAGTACCAAGAGTCAACTCTGCACGCTGATTAAGAAAACGTTTTTAGAATTTACTCGCAAAAGGAATATAGCCATTAGATTGATGTAGACTTGTGCGCCATCTATTTCTAGATGTAGACAACTACTCATACCTCTCCTTATCTGGAGACTTTGAATGGTAGCAAGTTGAAGACTTGTGTGTCTCAAGCACATAGTACCATAGTACCACTATGGTACTATGTGCTTGAGACACACAAGTCTTCAACTTGCTACCATTCAAAGTCTCCAGATAAGGAGAGGTATGAGTAGTTGTCTACATCTAGAAATAGATGGCGCACAAGTCTACATCAATCTACCATTGAAAGTCTCCAGGTAAGGAGAGGTATGAGTAGTTGTCTACATCTAGAAATAGATGGCGCACAAGTCTACATCAATCTAATGGCTATATTCCTTTTGCGAGTAAAGTCTAAAAACGTTTTCTTAATCAGCGTGCAGAGTTGACTCTTGGTACTGAAGAGGGCCAGCAGCCCGAAACTGTCAGTCTACCAATATCACTCTGTACGATGATTAGAAAATAGATTGATGGAATAATAAATTATATTTTGTTTGAAGTTATTAATATTATCAGATACATTTCGTTTAAAACCAATACATACATAAGTGAAAAATCGCGTTATATAGTTCGCAAGATAATAACTTTATTTTTCAGCAAAATATCCTAACCTTACTTTTTGTTTCTCCTACACTTTGGCAATATCCCTATGTTCCCCGAGGATATATTTTCATTCCATATTAAAGCTCCCGTTCGAAGAGTAAGTACATATAATATTTTAGATCAAAAGTTTGTAAGTAATATTTATTACTTTTACGCTAGAAAAAATAAATACACATTTTGTCTCATTTTTATATTTTCAATACAAGAACTTTTCGTCCTCTGTTGTTTAATAACTTAACACCCACCGTCCATAATACATAACTAACCATAATACATAACATACGATGGCGTGATTGGCTTTATGTGCCGTCATGTTTCTTGTGCGCAGGTTTATAACGTTATGTTTATGGTTATGCGAGCCTGTGGACGGCGCCTAAGACGCGGATCATTTAATAATAGAAGTTTTTTATTCAAATATATTAACAATTATATATGACAATAGTTTGCTAATAATCCCTATATGTTTAGGAATAAACACACAAGTAGGAACTTGTACATGCTACTTTCTGAGACCAAACTGCTAAATTTTAAGTAACAATTGATTCATTTTTGGTAACGATTGAACAGTTTTTAATGTGTATTCAGCATTTAAAAAATCGCGTTTAAGCTGAAAGATGAAAGCGTCACAATGTGTGCAACTCGAGCCAGTCATAAAACTTTTTTTACTGCGAAAATTATTAACTACTTCCTCAAAAATGTTTACGATCTCTATTAATTTCCTATGTACTGTAAAGCTTTCAGTCGCTTCGGATAGTAAATAACTACCGCGTTTAAATTGATATGTTTAAGGTACTTTTACAAAGTAAATATACAAACTCTACCAATAAAAAGTTTATTTAAAGAAAATAAGTTGGTTTACGGTTTAGTAGATATTTTACTAAAATGTAGACGTACTTGCCGGTGTATTGAAATCTTCGCCGACAAGTAAAAATCTTAGACCATGTTTTTTTCACATTTCTCAGCGTTTTAGACCTTTTTGAGAGAAATCAGTAAAAAAATTGTTTCGTCCGTCTGCCTGTCTGTAAACTCGATAATTCCATTTCTAGATAAGATATCGACAAGCGGTTTTTTGCATATTGTTTCTTATCGTATTTGGAAGAGCTGATTAGATTTTGGGGGTAAACGATTGGGGTAAGTGGGTAAGAATTACTATTTTTTCCTAAAATGCATTGTTTTCGTGGTATTTTTTATTATTTACAATATAAGAAAAACTTAAAAACTAAATAAAACGCACAAAAAATGTTATTATCATTTTTTTCCATACCCTCCCCCGCCTGTTCCAAAATGTAATAGTTTTTTTCTGGACATAGTTTTTTAGTATTTAAAATAGAAGAAAAATTTAAAAACCACCTAAAAGGTAAAATAAAATTACACAAAATATTTTGTTATAATTTTTTCATGAGCTCCTCTTTTCAAAATGTTGTTTCTGGACATAAATTGTTTTATAAGAAAGTATTTTCGCTCATTCGAGACGGCTGGTTTTTACTTTCAGCACTCTCTCCAAAATAATGTTTAAGTGTGTGACCCACCAATCAACCCCTTTTCTAGTGCTTTCTTTTGAATGCATTAACACCACAATTTAAAGGAGTGTATTTTTTTCTTCTATTCCCCTTCTGCAATATGCTTTCGTATCAAATAAAAATGTTATAATTAATATTTAATATTTTTTTACCAAATCTTAGTTGTTCCTTTTTTTTTTAATTAGAAAAAAAACGCAAATATTTATTTAAAATTTAATTTCTTGGGTGGTTTCGTTGATAAGCAAACGATTTTGCGTATCAACCAATATTTACCTTTTACTAAATTAAATTTCTTAACTTTGTACACGAACGCATACCCCGTTTTATAACTAAGCGAGGCAAAAATTAATTACCCTTTCCCTTAAAATCTAATTAATAATTATATTATTGGCTTCGAACCGCTTCTCTCGATCGTTTATTGAATTATTCATCAGAAAATTCAATCAGGCAACTAAAAGGACAATTTTAAAACTCGGGATTTCATTAACTAACTAAACTACTTATTATCGATAATTCAGTTACCTGTTTCGATTTTAAACTGAATAAAATTTTATTTTATCATAAAATAAAATGTATTCGTGTATTAGGAATTGTTCATCTAATTGTAGAATAACTATAGAGGAAATGAGCCTAATTTCGGATGGTTTCCAAATTTCGGATAGTAGTGTATTTAAGATACTGTCTGCAAAGGTAAACAGAAACCTACTTTTATGTGAAGCCAAAAGTCAAACTAAATCCGTCCTGTAATATGATAACGGTAGAGCTTCTCCCCTTTAAATGGCAGCACAAATCGTTTATATTGCAAATGGCAGTTTTGTGCTCAGTTGCATTATTATGCTTGTTTATTTTATAAATAATCGTTATAAAAGTTCGTGATTCTGTCTTGGGTAAGTTATGATGTTAGTTAAGTTGATCCACTATTCATAATTAAGCAATTTGAAAACGTAAACATTCTACAAATTTCTAATCTAAAAAGCAGAAAGTTGCCTAATTTCGGATAGACCATTTTTGTGCATTTGATTCCCAATTTCGGATATCCGCAAGGTAATTATTATTCAGGATAACCAACCATTAATTATTATTTTTATAATGATACAACAAACTAAGATAAACAATTTTGAAAAAACGAAAATTACCTAAGATACTAAGATATTCGAAATTGGGAATCTAAAATTATAGTTCCTATAGTATTTCGTAGAAAATCGCTTAATGATTAAATTACGTCTTAAATGTGAAGGAATAACAAGAAACATAAGCAATGGGATCCAGATCTACTCTTGAAAAAAAATTTTCCTATATGTCCGAAATTAGGAGCCCTTTTTCAAATGCAAAAAATGCGCTGATTTTTTTTAACCGTGTTTTTTGGAAAAAATAAACTGTAATAAAATTGCTTTTATAATAAATCATGGTTCGCTATAATAAGTTGTATCTGGTTATATAAAAAAAATATCAAAAAGTAATACCGAGTATTAAATATTGAATACATTGTAAATGGTATCCGAAATTAGGCGACTTTCCTCTATCTACACTCCGTCCAGTTATGCAAGATAGTAAGGGACGCGGCCCGTTTTACACCACAGAGCGCATAAATAGCATAATTATGCATAAATCGTAGTGTATCAAAAATTTAACAGATGTCGGTACTGTTTTCCTGGAAAGGGCTTATCCAAAGACTCGCATAACAAGCATAGTACATAAGAATGCGATGCCAGGATTGGTTTGATGTGTCGTCATGTATCTTGTAATGGTTGTTATGCAAGCCTCTGGATAGGCCTTAAGGTGTAATTGTAACCTAAAAATTTGACGTTTTCCTTATGTCCAATATAATTTACGTTTGTGCAATATGTAGAATATGCTAATTTAGTGTGAGTGTATGAAGAATAAACCAAAAAAGTACCTTTTTCAATATCATACAAAATAACATTAAGTAAAAGCATTTTTTAATGTAACTTTTTCATCTTTTATTACCTATAACGACCGTCAATCATTGTTATAGACAAAAAATGTCACAATATTTTATATGTTAAAAGGCACGAGTTTTTAACCAATGATGTAGCTTAAAAATCGCGGGAATTTTAAACTACTATCTTGCATAATTGGACGGACTATATATCTATAGAGATTTTAAATTTGTCATATAGAAAATTCTATTAATAATACAATAAATAAAACAAGCCGTGAAGATATATAATGCTATGCATTCCATTATATACTATTCACAGTGGATAGTATATTGCATTTTCCCAAATAACGCAACAATATTAAAAAAATAACATTTAACCAAAAAATTAAAATAAAATCAAAAAAAAAATTTTCGTGACGAAGAAATGTTGAAAAAGCAAATATTTTTCTTCAAGCGTACTAAAATGTTTATATTTTATAACTGAACACACTAGTTAGAAGTGATCTATTTTTTTAAAGTAAAAAAATGAGTTCATTGTTAACATGTTGTACGCCGTAAAAAAGGTAGTTAGCAAAACCACCACTGGCGGCAGCACTCCTTGACTTTGATGACAGCCACACTTCAAACTTGTTTGTTTATTATGTAAACAGGTGATTGACTCGAGATTCTGTTCAAAAACCTTGTGTGAAATTGATTAAAAATGATTGAAGAAGAATACATGGTTTATACACCTACAAATCTCTCCGAATTTGCAAATGCTACATTAGACAATTTACCATCGAAATCGCGAAAAGTGTACGATTAAGCCTACGAAATAAATTTAAAATGAGCTAAGGAAGGTTTAAGTTTATTTTGAAAGGGTTTATTGGCCTATTTTAATAAAAAAAAGCATACTGTATTACTGAATAAATTAAATTCAAAAATTAATATTTAAAAAAAATATATAGGATGCTTGAAGAAAAAATAGTATGTTTCACTCAGAGGAAAAGTGCTTTTTTTACTCGTCTGTAGTTTCCGGACTCCGCTTCGCATCGTCCGTAAATTCTACAGACTAGTAAAGAAAGCTTCACTTTTCCTCTTAGTAAAATAATATACTATTCTTTTCAAAGAAATATTGAACAAATATTTTTTTTTCAAATAAAATTTTTCGTTCAGAAACAGAAAAATTAAAAAAAATACAAAAAATATATAATTATAGTAAAAGTTATTTATTTAAATTGGTGTTATATTCTTAGTAAAATATCGCGGAAACTAAACCAAACTACACACTTCAACTTTTTCCGAGTGTAATTTAACGTTAAAATTGCAAACTTTAAAATGCTCAGTTTCCCATGAAATATTTACAAGTCGATAACTTGAAATAAAAATAAATTGAACAATTACATTGCGTGGGTTAGCACAAATGGCACAATAAAGAATTGAAAAGGTCGACTAGGAATGAGTTACGTGAGACTTGAAATTCGGTCGGTAATTGTGCCAGTAAATTCCGGTCGTCCGGTAAACAAAACCTATATCTTCGTCTCCGGACTCACCGGAATGCTAGCGCACTTAGTCTCAATTATCGAGATATAAGCGATCGCAAAGTATACACACTTTGGTGGTACCCAGCAGAACGTAAGGGTAAAATTTTATTTAAGAATAGTATATTCTATAACTAGTATAGAATAGACAATATTCCGCGGATTGACTATTCCATACGTGTTGTAGACTATACTTTTTCTTCGACTGCGAATATGAAACACTGTATGGCTTTAAACTGCAGACAAGGTTAAAAACAATGTTTTTTGTAACTCGACATTGTAAATGCAACAAAACACATATTTTTAAATAAAGTAATTAAAGTTATTTAATAATTTTATCAAATCAGTAATTAAAAAGGATTTTTATTTAATTTTAGCACATATTTACAAATTATAATGCAAAAATTGAAGGTTGTCAGATTGTTGTAACATACAGGGTGATCCATAACTGGCATGCCAAAATTTAAGAGGTGATTCTAGATCCAAAAATATAAAAAAAGTTCCTATAAAGGTTGGTCCGGAAATGAGCCCTAAGGGATCTAGGGCCCTTTAAAATTGTAATAAAAATAAGGTTAATAACTCGGGTACCGTTTAAGCTAGAGCGGCGAGCTTTTGCATGTATACTAGTATTAATAAGGGCAATAAGTTTATGTTAATTTATTTTTTTAATTTATCCAGAGGCGTGCCCAGACGGACAAAATATATGAGGCTTAAAACATTTTTGCCCCAAACTTTTCTATGTGTATGTTTTTTGGATTTGTTGTAAAAAATATAGATTTCTAGAGTAAAAATACATATAAAATATCATATAGTGTAACACTGTAGGAGCAACCGTTATCAAAAAAAAAAAAATGCAATTAAGAGGAAATAACATTTTGTGCCACCAAAAACGTTACTTTTTAAAAGGCTATTACTCCTTTAATATTAAATTTAGGTGTTTTGGTGTATAATACTTTTTTGCTCAGTTTTAAATGAAGAATCACCCTGCACCATTAAAATTTTATTGGTGCTTTTTTTTGTTCCCCATTCAATACGTCATCTTCGAAGGGCCGTAGCTCCCTTAGGGCTCATTTCGGGACCAACCTTTATAGAAACTTTTTTTCATATTTTTGGATGTAGAATCACCTCTTAAATTTCGGTACGCGAGTTCTGAAACAGGCTGTATATCAGGTTTAAATATTTAACAATAGATGAAGCAGTTTTAATTTTTTGAACTAAATTGATAAATAACTGGTCAAATATTAAGAAAAACTAGTAAACTTTATGTGATTTTAACGCAAAAGTTTAAATTGCATTAAATTATTCAATATTTCATGGTAAAATATATGTATATATATATATATATATATATATATATATATATATATATATTTGCTAATTTTGCTATATTCTCATTCTAACACTTGATACGGAATATTTATACCGTAACTAGAGCTAGAATGGATTCATTCTGTGTTTGAAAAGTGTGTGTATTTGCTTACATTCTAAAGCAGTCGTAGAAAAAAACTGAACCGACTTATATAGGCTGATTCAGGCATAATTATCACCACATAATTATTGAAGTAGCCATTACCGGGGGCATGCAAAAATTAAAATATTAAAAAACTCTTTTTTCCACTAAATAGACACTTTAAACTATTGTTCACCAAGCGGAATGTCATATTCGTTTTTTGACTCACTGAGTATTAACAGCGTCGACATGACATTCCGCTTGGTGAACAATAGTTTAAAGTGCCTATTTACTTGAAAATTAGTTATTTTCTTAACTAGTGTATTAAGTGGATAAAATCACTTAATACACGAGTTGAGAATTTAATTTTATCCAACACCTTTTATTTTTAAATAAAAATCTATAATTTTGCGAAAAATTATGTCAAAAATATTAAGATTAAGTTTTCTTAATACTTAAATAATAGGGAGCCATGGCCTAAGTATGCCTATTAAAAATAAACAATTGCTAGTTTTACATTTCTTACAAACGTCAAAATGGACGCGGCGATGACAGAATTTTTAATAAAAACAGTATTTTATTCAAAAACTAAAGAATAATTTGGGGGTTTCTTTAATTTTCATAGTTTAGTTAACGTGCTTCTATTTATAGAATAGTTATAATACTTAATTAATAGGGTATGTAACTAATTTTGGGTGAGATCAAAAGCTGTACGTAAAAGAGTGGGTGAAAAATTTTTTAGTCACTAGTGGAAAAAAACTCACTTTTGACATTTAAAATAGTGCTCAAAACAAGTGTTTCTGTGAAGGTGTTGGATAAAGAGTTTTTTTTTAATTCAAATTTTTGCATGACCCCGGTAAATGGCTACTTCCATCCGACCCGTGATTATCACTAACTAAACTAAGCCGTTCTGTCCTTTTATTGGTCAAAAAGAAAGATGGCTTCTCACCTGGCCAATGAAAAGGACAGAATGGCTTAGTTAAGTTGGTGATAATTATGACTAAATCGGCCTTATGACTCTAAAAATAAAAAATAAGAAATAAGTTGGTGCTAATTTCACCATTCCCTAAATTAAATACTAAACATTATTTTTGTTGTTAAATTTATTTCACAGTCTGATAACATGATAAATAATGGTATGTACTAAAGCTAGTACTGAAAAAAAGAAGATATACTTTTTACAGTGTTCTGAAATAGGAGCTGGGAGTAAAAGGGCGGGTGGGCAGCTTAAAAATAATAAAGGATGTAGGGTGTATAAAAACTTACATAATTTGTAAATAACTTCTATAGTTAAAATTATTCTTTTTTTAACCCGTAGCTACTGACGTGGAATCTGACAGACTCCGAATTGCATTTAATACTAACTCCCACACACAACTTAAATTTTACCAGCCTGTGGCCTCTAGTACCTTCCTGTTTAGTGTCAGTTGAGCTGTCCAAACGAAAGAGACAGTAATGCTCTAAAAGAATGAGTGGCATGTAGTTTCCACAACAGCAGTCTTACATATAAAAATCTATTTATTTTCCTTTGCGAACTTAATTAACCATATTCGGCCTTTGCGAACTTAATTTACCCTATTGGGAGTCTGTGAGACTCCACGTCAGTAGTTAAGCACCAAATCTTCAAGTCAGTATCTATGGGTTAACTTGCGTTTGTCTGGTTACCTTTATAGATAGCCCTCTCACGGTCGGGGCCCCCTCGCGCCCACTCAAAGAGCTATTTATTACCTTATTATTGCTACAGAGAGACGGGAACTTCTTGCGCAAAGGTGCACTCTTAAAATACACACATAAATAGCAATTTTACGTAATAGTCGCAGTATAGATACTTCAGATAATTCAATTGACAATTTAATTGTATATATTTGACTCTTGAAACTTATCGTGGTAAAATACAAGTTCAGAACTGTAATTGTAATTTTACTTTCGTAACTTTACGATAGATTAATAGGAACTAAAAGAACGCCAATTTCATATGTAATTTTCGATTACATAACACTAGGCAACACGGTTTCTTGCCCTGATTGGAGTCATATGTTTTTTAACTAATTTTGGGTCGCTGAAACCGAATCTGACCTCAGAATATTTCTATTACCTAAGTTTTCTGAGAAAAATGAGATAAAAATGTTAAAAAATCATTATTTTATCCCTATTTTGTTCTAAAATCATGGGAGATAAAAATATTCCAAGGACAAATTTAGATTCGGCGACTCAATTAGTTAAAAAATACCCAACTTAAAACATGGAAACTTTAAATTCATAGATAGAATAAATGGGGATATTATGAAAAAAAAAATATATTAAAAAAAAAATGAATAATGTGATAAAACTAAGTAGGGGTGGAGGGTAAAAAGAAGGGTGCATAAGGGGACAAGCTTATCGCCACGTACTCATGCTAAAAATTGTCAAAAATCATTACTAGGGGGACAAAAATAAACTAAAAAAATGTTACGCAATATGGTTCTTATGTAATAAAGTAACATTTTTATGATGTAGAACCATTAAAAAAAAACAAAAAAAAATACACAATATTTTGTTTTATAAATTATTTTTAAATTGGCATAATTGCCTGTACTAAAATTTAAAAAATAAGACGTGCTGGATTTTTTTTAAGGTCAAATTTGGATTCTGCGCCTTTAAATCGATAAGAAAAATATATTTTTTGGGCTCGGGAAAAAAGTTTACACTGTGTACTTTAACTTTGTTTCTTTTTCATTTATTTAGTTTTTACAAATAAACTAAGCAAAATAAAAAAAAATTATATAAATATTTTTGTACAGAATTTTATAATCTACAAATTAAGTCCTATAAAATTTTTATACAGATTTGATAGTTTTGCCACAAAATAGCAATTAAGTAAACTCTGCACTTTACTTTTAACCTTTTTATTTTTTTTCGCGTACTTACTCTGACATATATATTTTTGAGTTCCTCGTATTTTTTTATATACCCTAAAATTTTCAAAATCCTAAGTACTCTCTTTTGAAAAAAAACGTCATTATTTCCAGGAATTTTAGGTGCTGAAATTTTTCTAAGGTCACATTCGCTTCCTACGCCCTCGAATTAGTAAGAAATTTAATTTCCGATAGGGGTAAAAAAAAAGTTGAGATTTGTTGCCTAGTGTAATTGGTCCAACTAGGGACATTTATTGCTGGGAAGCAATTCACATCTCATATGGATGTGATGTGATATTTTTACCGGTGAACGGGAACGGGAACTATATAACAAAATTAACAAAATTTCAGCAACGAGACATTTTTATCATTAACTATGCGGGGTACTTTATTGTGTTACTTTTATTTAAAATTCCCTGTCACATAATAAACAAAAATGTAGCTTTAAAAATAATTTAATTAAATACTACTAAAAGATTTGAAATGTCAAGTTTCATATTCCAATATGGACGTCATAGGACCTCCATGTTGTTTTTATGAAAAATGGATCCTGTGGAGCCATCTTTAACTCAAATATAGACTTGTGACATATCAATGAAAAGATAATTTAAAGACGAATCTAAAAATATATCAAACATATAGGGTTCCATTTAAAAATCAAAAGTTGGTATCACTTCCACATAGACCGAAAGTGATATTTTTTATAATGTATTTACAGTTAATACAAGCTCTGTAAATTTGAAAAAGTTATATTTTATAGTTCTAATGATTCTGCGCTCTCTAGTGTTTGACCTGAAATTTTAAGGTCATTAAAAAGGCATACAGTAACTACTACAACCTGCATCCTTTAAAGGACATCCTACGTTTAATAAATCAATTCAATAGATCTAGCATTAAAAAGTAAGTGGATATATATCTATAGATATATTATCGGTAGGTGTATATTTCATAAATCATCGTTAAACAAATAACCCCTCAAATTCTATGACTACCTGATTAGGGACGATCGTCATTTATTTTTTTTTATTAAATTGAAACATGAAATCAAGAGACCACCCAATCACCTGTAATACAACTGTCTATACGAGGGCAAACCCAAAAATCTACATTTCCTGAGCCTCCAAAATTAAAATAATAAAATTCTGGGATACTACCATAGTAATATAACAGAAGTTATTCGTATTGTTAGAAATATATTTAGAAAAAACAATTTAATTTTGATGATTTGCTGAAAAACATTACCAGTTTTTTTTAAGGTTAAAGAGATTGTGTAAGAAACTACTATAATGACATTTTTAATAGGACATTGCAAATGTTAAAAATTAATGAAACTTACTGGTTAATATTATTAAATGATGTGCAATATGCACTGTAAAAACTAAACTAAATATTAAGTTACAGGACAGGAAATCGGAAGTTAGTATCCTATACACTGAAAGAAATTACATTGAAAAGATGTAAAAAAATACACTCTATAAATGGGTAAATTTACACCTTTATATAAATGTACATCAACATTGATGTGACACTACACAGGTGAGGTGATTTTGACCTAGAGTGTGTATTTTTACATCCATACCTTCTGCAACAATACACTCGAAGCTCAAGAAAGTGAATTTTTATAAACATACCTTTAGCAACAATACACCCGAAGTGTAAAAATCACACTTCTGATTTACAAGCCAGCCAATCGCGGGCGTTAAGCTAGTCACGTGACTCGAGAAGCCAGAATTCCTGCTTCATCGATTCTGGTGGCTGTCGACCATTATAAATTTGTGTGTGCTAGATTTTTCTAAGAAATAATTGGTAAGTGTTGATTAAAAGTAAATATTTAAAAAGTGTGATTAATACAATATCCTTAAAACATACATTTTATAATATTTTACTTATTTAGGCGGTAACACTGGCCTGCAAATTTTTAGTTGTTAAGACTTGTGTATGTTTTCTGTTTCTATTTTATATTGGTACTTTTTGTAGCGCTGATTACGAATATACGTTTTATTTTTCTGTTGCGTAGTTTTTCCATAAAACACTATTCACAAAAAGAAAAATAACAAAATGGTTTTTCCATTTTTTTAAATAAATTGAAGGGTTTTAGATAAAAAGTATATTTGCGCGTTGGTGTAAACTTTACACACTGGATGTAAAAATATAATACACACCGCATTAATATTAACGCTTCGAGTGTAAATTCACATCAGCAGCAGCTGCAAGTAAATTACCCATGCACATGGATATAAAAATTTATCTTAGTGTACAATTGTACTTTAATTTTTGTTAAAAACGCAACATTTCATGTCCGTCCTTAAATATTAAAGTACGTGACTTTAGAACTATAGTGTTTTTAACAAAAACTAGATGAAACGTTGCAAGCACCCTGTCAAAGCATCGGCACTATTGTACACTAGAGCCATCTAGTTTGCAAATTTCAAACTAGGTGTTTTGTTTGATTTTAAATTCTGTATCTTTAAAATATTATATTCTAGCAAAAAACTGTATATAACATTTTTTATAGGGCTTAAAAAGAGCTTTTATTTAAAATATAATTTTTTGAAATCGGGTTATAAGTATGTGAGATATGCTAAAAAACCTTTTACTGCTTTAAACGCCAATATCTCGAAAACAATGCGTTTTAGGAAAATGTTGTTTATAACATTTTTTGACCAATTTAAAATTATCTTTTATATAAGTGCTAAATTAACCAAATACAATAATAATTGCCTTAATTATAAACAAAAAATGCTAAAAATAGGAGTTTTACCCTATTTTTACCCCCTTACCCCCAATCGTTTACCCCCAAAATATAATCAGCTTTTCGGAATACGATAAGAAACAATATGCAAAAAACCGCAAGTCGATATCTCATGCAGAAATGGAGTTAGAGAGTTTACACCCAGACAGACAGACAGACAGACAGACGGACGGACGCAATTTTTTTTTTACTGATTTCGACTCAGAATGGTCTAAAACGTCGAGAAATGTGAAAAAAACGTGGTCAAAGATATTGACTTTTCGGCGAAGATTTCAATACATCGGCACGCTTAGTAGCACTAAGTGCCGATGTAATTAAAGTCCATTTTTATAGGATTATAACTTCCCATCCATTTGTAATATTTAGTATAGGATAATAACTTCCGATTTCCTATTCATTTGTAACTGAATATTCAGTTTACTTTTTACAGAGTGTGAAATTATTAAATAACTTTATATTGACCCACGTATTTAAAGCCCGAAGCATGATAGATTGACGATTAAAATCTCACCTAAATTGACTTGTCCAATAAAAGATATCAGTTTCCATATCGTTAATATTTAACTTATAATATATTGCTCTTGCTCATATAGAAAGACCATTTAAAATAGGGGTGGATGAGCTGTAATTATCTACAGAAATAAAAATTCCGATTTATATTTTAATAAAATTGATTTATGTTTTTTTTTTCGATTAATTTAACTTATAAATCGATGCGGGTTTAATAAATGTAAACATGTCAGTTGGTACAACTGACTTTAAGATAAATACAATAAAATTTACTCAAGTGTTTGATTAAATTATTTTATAATTTATCTATTGATTAATTTATTCAAGTTTTAATTGAAATTTTGAGTGACAATTCATTTCTTAATTCAATAATAAACATTAATTAATTTTTAGAGACAAAAAGAATTAATTTTAGGTTATGTAAGTTCAATAAAGAATCTTTTTGTCTAATAAAAAATGTTAAGAATTAAAATGAACCCACTTGTTATAAGTGTATAATACACCTCTAAAAAGTAAAAAATGAAAAATAAGTCGCTGCCAGTTTCAACATTCCTTAAATTAATTCCATCTCGACAAGCTGCTGACGTCACAATTTTTTTTAATTTAAATCAATCTAGTAATATAAATATTTCAGTGGCCAAAAGTCCAACCACCCAATTTTAAACAAAATACCAAAGAAAATCTTTGTTAGAAAGCTTAAAGTAATAATCAAATAACACCTTATGGTATAATCACAAATGTTATCATTTTCTCTTGGTATTTTAATATTACAGGTCCACAGAATCAAATTTAGCGGAATTTTAAAAAATTTAAGCCTGCCGTAATATTTCAGTGATCCCTTAATCAAATCATTTGGTTTATCCGAGTTGTCCGATATTCCTTTACAAATTTGGTTGATATTAGAACCAGGGGCGAATTTATTTCATTTTAAAAGGGGGGGGTGGCATCCATAAGGAAAAAAATTGCGCATTCACCAAAAATATCAAAAATATAATTTTGAAGGTATTTCTATGCTAATATATCTTGCCTGGAGGGGGGGTGTGCATGGCCCCCATAGCCCCTCCCTTAATCAGCCACTGATTAGAACCAAATTATGTAATTTAATAGTGAAATGGAGCTCTCTACAACTAGAATTATGAAACAAAAGACGTCTAACCTATCTTAATCTCATTTGTGCTACACTTTCCAGCCAACCAAATAAATACTGTATTTGTTTTTCATACAACAAATATAGTATTTATTTGGTTGGCCGGAAAGTGTAGCACTGAGCGGCACGAACGAACATAGCTTATGTGAATCTGTAGAATAAGATAATTCTACTAAAATTTAGATGGCGCCAGTAATTTCTTTAATAAAAATAATATAGATACACTTTTAGCCCGGTCAAGTAAATATTATATTTGTTCAACAAAGAACAAATACAGAATTTGTTTGGTTGGGTGGAAGTGGGAGTGTATGTATGTCTTCTATCCTTTTTGGGTAGAACTTTTGTCCCTGTCTAATCTAACGGGAGAAATCGCCATTGCGTTAAAATTATTAGATTTATTTTAATTATCCGGCACTATTCGAGAATCAAATCATCCGTTCCCAAGTTATGCGGGATCAAACATAAAAAAAATAAAGTCACACATCGAATTGATAACCTCCTCCTTTGTTGGAAGTCGGTTAAAAATATATATTACCATAGTAAAATTGTTACCTACTTCATCTAAAAAATATTTAGTTTTTGAAAAAAAAAATACTTGCAGCAGTATTTCATATATTTACCACCGACTACGATAAATTTAATTATTACTTTTTGATATCTCTATACACAGCGTTCATATTTTACGCCCATTCCATGAGATATTTATCCCGTAATTTGAGGTTAACAGGCGGAACAATAACTACAGAGGAGGCCGTAAAATCGTTTCGTTATAAACACGGCTTTGTTCTATCTTACCTTTTTAACTGTCAAATCAATAACATTAATTGTCTTGAGTCTTTAATATTTACATTGTCTAAATGAATTCATTCACACTATGTGTCATGTTTAATTTTCTACCTTTATACATTTTAAAATACATAAAATTACCTAGGTAATGTCCTATATTATCAGATCATTAGGCATTCATTTTAATTCTACATTTTTTTTTAATTGGTCTAAGGTAATAACAAACAAAATGATCAAAATTTGCGTTACGCAATACTTGAACGTTCCCTTATTGAAATTTGTGTATTAAAAACGAACCAAAAGTGTTTTTGCGATATTTTACTGGTTTTATTTTCCTCTAAGTGAAACATACTATTTTTTCTTTTTTGAGTTTAATTTATTACGTAATAAAGTATGTTTTTTTTATTAAAATAGGCCAATAAAACCCTTTCGAAATAAACTTAAACCTTCCTTAGCTCATTTTAATTTTTTTTCGTAGGCTGAATCGTACACATTTCGCGATTTCGATGGTAACTTGTCTAATGTAGGATTTGCAATTTCAGAGATATTTGTAGGTGTATAAACCATATATTCTTCTTCAATCATTTTTAATCAATTTCACACAAGGTTTTTGCACAGAACCTCGAGTGAACCACCTGTTTACATAATAAACAAACAAGTTTGAAGTATGGCTGTCATCAAAGTCAAAGAGTGCTGCCGCCAGTGGTGGTTTTGCTAACTAACTTTTTTTACGGCGTACAACAAAGAACTCAATTTTTTACTGTAAAAAAATAGATCACTTCTAACTAGTGTGTCCAGTTATAAAATATGAACATTTTAGTACGCTTGAAGAAAAAATAATTTTATTCAATTCAAAAAAATAAGTTGTAAAAATAAAATCGTTATATTTTTAAACATTTTACTACATACCCTATTGCATGTTTTATTAATAATTCAAGAAAATTTTTAACTACCTACCATTCGAAAAAAAATCAAGTATCGGTAAACTACTATTTTTAAATTAATAATTTAAAGGAACACCTGCAGTTTCAATTTTTCCTTTTTTGATATTTAAACGTTTGACATTGTAGGCGTCCAGATGCCGACGTCCGTCGATTTGCTTTTGTTTTTAACATGTTACTTGATAGTTCTGGAAATAGAAACGTTTAAAATATTACAGGGTGTTCAAATTACTAAAAATATATTTATGTGCGAGAAAATTTTAGAATTATTTTCTTTGGACATACCTAAAGCTTGTATTTGATTAAATTTTGACATTTGACTTAATTTTCTAATTTTAACATTCATAAATACTTGTTAAACACGACTTTTAAAACATAAATAAGGGAACGTTCAAGTATTACCTAACGCAAATTCTACCAAAATTCATAGATTTTATACCCGGGTTCCCGCATTATTAAAGAATGTAGAGATTTTATATTATGGCTACCCCCCTAACGCACCCCCTATTTGGGGGGTAGCCAAAACATGAAATCTCTACATCCTTTAATAACGCGAGAAACGGGGTATGAAGTGTATGAATTCTGGTACAATTTGCGTTACGTAATATTTGAACGTTCCCTAAGACTATCTATTATATTACAAAATGGCACTCACTACTACATGTCAGATAAGTTTCGCAAAAATAATTTTTTCTGTTTCAGTTTTGAAAGTCACTAATAACTACTAAGGGAACGTTCAAGTATTACGTAACGCAAAATGTACCAAAACTCACACATCGATACCCCCAAGCAACAAAGCCGTAACTCATATATTGTCATTTTTCACGACAGCTAAATTTCTAAAATATATATATTTTTTTTATTTAAGGGTGGGCAAATGATTGAAGTGGAAAAGGTAGCCATCATTTGAAAGCTTATAAAATTCTCTATTTAACTGTATATTTATTTTTTATTTGTTGTTTGTCTCTGATAATATTTAAATTTATAATTTCTTACTTTAGTGTTTTTAGGTAAACTTTTGGTTAAAATGGCCGGTGGAGAAATCTAAGTAGTACCACCATGTGTATCTTTTTTCAAGGCGTTTACCTATGAGTATAACTCAAAATGGGTCTAACTTGAGTTACATCCTTGTTGGATGGGAGTGTCGACATCATACCTCGGTTCTCGCGTTATTTAAGGCTGTAGAGATTTCATATTTTCGCTACCCCCTAACACACCCCCTATTTTTGGGTAGGATATGACATTTCTATAATCTATAATAATGCGAGAACCGGGGTATGAAGTATATGAATTTTGGTACAATATGCGTTACGTAATACTTGAACGTTCCCTGATAAGATCTTATTAGTTATCTTAAGAGTTAACCGGTTAGATATCTTAATTTGCATATTGCAAATTTAATGGCAATAACCAAATAAAAAATATCGCTTTGTATAAAAGTAGGTAGAGTTTTTCTTTCAAGTAGCATAAGTAAAAGGTGTGTGTTTTTGACGCTGAAACTTTTCAATACGTGACACATTTTACAAACAAACACGTTTAAAAGTAGATATCGATGCAAAGAAAATGGGAAAAAGAAAAGAAGTGACTATATAAATATGAACTGACTAAACCAGCTAACAATAGACACGCCAGTTTTATAAAAATATATTTTATCCAATACATACAGATAATGAGACAATTACCAGCTTTATTTTAAATAGATAAACTCAATAATAACCACTCAACTATCACTTGTCAAATTATTTTCTTGTAAATGTCATTAAAATTTTTAACAAAAATATGAATTCCTAAGCTATTTATTGGATAAAACCTTGTATGGCACTCATGGGTAAACCGCAGGTTAATTTTCTCATGGGCAATATCTTACTTTACCCACTACTACCATAAATAACTATTACTTATCGTCCACTAAAGGCTCTAGTTGTCTAACTCCAAATTTTTAAAAATGAGATTTTTATTAAATTTGCTTCGTTGTCTGATTACCAACATACTTCAAAAAAAAAAAAAAGTTGCATTAAACCAATATCAGCCTCAAAAAATGCAAAAATGTAAATATTTTAAGTCGCTAAGTGTCTAACTCCATCATATGATTGTGAGAAAACAATTAAATGAGAACTGTCACTAATGTCAAACTATTTCTCGACAACAGGGGATCCCGTTTCAAATATTTGTTAATTTACTGTTTGATGATAATTATAATTATTGCCATTAATAATGTATATATATATATTATGCCTACCTAGTAGTAATATTATATATTAAATATAAAAATATAAATTTTTTGTAATAATATTACGCGATATAATACGATAGGTATCCTCTTTTATCTTCCCTTGGAGTTAGACCATTAGTGAATTTAGAGTCTGTGGTTAAAATTTAATTTTCAAATAATTTATATAAAATAGATAACAATGAAAAGTTTTAAATACATTAACACATTTCAAACATTTTTACCTGTGAACAAGCTAGTTTTAAAGTTCTAAATTGCTATAATTAAGTTTTAAATCGTTTTTTACGTCTCCTGAAAAATATGACGTTTTGGAATTAGACCGTTAGAGCCTTTAGATGACGTTATTCATTTATTTAGAAAGATTTATTTGTTCAATTAAATGTTTTAGAAACCAACACATTTGCAAGGACTAAGAGATTTCTTAAAAATAGCGTTGATTTTTTTAAATATTTAATTTTATAATGATACAAGCACACATAATTTTGTTTTTTCACTACTAACTTTAGAACATACCATTGTTTATCATTTTTTCAGACTGTGAAATCAATTTTCCTTACCTATAGCAATAATATTTTCTTCTCTTCTAGTAGGAGTAAATTTTATAAACAATTGATTTCTGTCACTTTAGATGTTTCAGTTCTTTGTGCAATTTTTACTAGTTAAACCCAAGAAAATAGCTATAAATTACTTTTTATTTATTAAATATAATTAATTATAACTATTACCAATTAATACAATCAACAATTAGCTAAATATTATGAAAAAAAAAAAATAAAAAAAACTAAATTTTTAAACGTCAGTTCAAAGTATTTATTTAAGCAAATGTCATTGATTAAGGCTACTTGATTTTTATGAAAATTTCAAGAAATATCGTTTCTATTTATAATTTATTTTATTATTTGAATAAAAATAGTTAAATAGTGCCAGTAGTGAAAAAACTAATTTATAAACTACGGTAGAGAAGGCTATTATAGACTCGCATTCTTAAATCCCTCGCTGCTATGCTGCTCGGGATTTAATATGCTCGGCTATAAATGTTTTCACTACCTTGGTATATAATTATGATACTATTTCTAATTATAAAACGAGAACTATTAAAAATGGTAGGTGTTTTTTAGAACATTTTTTGGTTTAAGTGTTAACGATTTTCGTTGCTTGTTAAGCCATTTTTTTCCGTTTACGAATACAACTTGTATTTCTGCATTTTTTGGCATAAACAACAATTAAAATTGTCAACCAATTGTTTAGTTAAAACAACAACAGCAACAACGACGTTCGGATTGCGGTTTCCAGACTATGAAATTACTTTACGCAGACTTTAATTGAGTTTCTTCTACGAAATAATTTTAAAATGATTTTCTGCTCGTAGTCTCTGTATTCCAAGACCGCACGACAAAAACAATACGGTTAATTACGGGCCATTCGACAACCAAAAAGTTTTCAACGACAATTTTAATCAAAAGTCAATTTTAGTTCAGGAACCTGCAGGTTTTGTTGTAATTTGAGGGCTATTCTAAAGCGGTTTAAAGTTTAAAGTTTATTTGGTGTTTGTAAACCTACATGGTGAGCTAATATCAATTACTGAATTTTTAACAGAATCTAAACTGAATTTAGTTTAGGTAAACATGAACAAAATTTTTCAAGGCAAACCAACTTAAAATTAACAAAAATATAAGAATAATTCTTTAGCATTAGGGAATTATTAATCCCCGTTATTCCTGTTTTTTTTTTGTTAAAATTCAGGATATAATAGTATATTCTATAACTAGTATGGAATAGACAATATTCCGCGCGAGCGGAAAGTTTGTCATACGAGCCGGCAAGCGAGTATGACGGTACTGCGAGCGTGGAATGACTATTCCATACTTGTTGTAGACTATACTTTTTCTTCGACTGCAAATATGAAACACTGTATGGCTTTAAACTGCGGACAAGGTTAAAAACAATGTTTTTTGTGACTCGACATTGTAAATGCGACAAAACCCATATTTTTAAATAAAGCAATTAATGTTATTTAATAATTATATCAAATCAGTACTTAAAAAAGATTTTTATTTAATTCTAGCACATATTTAGAAATTATAATGCAAAAATTGAAGGTTATGTCAGATTGTTGTGACATATATCAGGTTCAATTATTTAACAATAGATGGAGCAGTTTTAATTTTTTGAACTAAATTGATAAAAAACTGGTCAAATATTAAGAAAAACTAATAAACTTTATGTAATTTTAACGCAAAACTTTAAATTGCATTAACTTATTCAATATTTCATGGTAAAATATTTATACTTTTGCTAATTTTGCTACAGTTTTCTTTACTTTTGTAAACAAGAAATCGCACTACATGTGCTTATTCTAACACTTGATACGGAATATTCATACCATATCTAAAGCTAGAATGGATTCATTCTGTGTTTGAAAAGTTTGTGTATTTGCTTACATTCTAAAGCAGTCGTAGAAAAACATCTTTTTGGATCACTATTCGAGTCAATAAGAGAACGCGACATTATAATGAGGTACATAAATTTTATGTACCTCACACGTCACTTACAAAATAACAGGATATTGATTCAAATAATCCGTCTTAGATCCCATTGTGCTTTTGTTGACATTCTAAATCTATTTCAACGTTTCACCATGATTTAAAGCTTCAAAGTCAAGGTAGGCCATGTCAGAAAACATTCTATTTCGGACGGGTCATAGTCATACAATTTTAAGCCCACATGACACAATATTAATTACTTTACATCGTTTTTGGAGGATTACTGCATATTTCTGGGATTTACTTACATTCCCGTGTTCAAAAAAGATGGATACGTATTCTAAAATGACTATTTCATGTTTACAGTCTTACACTTGTCCTTTTATGACTACTTCTTTGCAAAAAGCATCTTTACATATACTCGGACACTGTTATATAGCAATGGAGATGTTGATATAGTCGTATTTTCCTACGATCCTCTATGAAAATGACATTTAGCACACTCTTTTGTTCTTTAGAAAACGCCTCATCTTGCACTAGTTTGATATTTTTATATCACACTCGTGTTATATTTATGTATGGAGGTTTGCCTAATTTTATTTAGATATTTACCTCGTAGATTCTATGAATTTTATTTACCTTGTTTTATAAACCTTTCACCACAGCCTTTTATATCTTTTAAGTGTTTTAGTCCAAATATTTCTGTTTTTCATGTCAAAAATAGAAACTGTAGTTATAACGTTACTATTTTGACCATTACTGTCTAGTCTAGACAGTTTGAATCTTATAAAAATTACTTAATTTTTTATTTAGTTACCTTACATTACATAAAAAACATCAAAATACACAGTTTTTTTCTTATGAAGTGTAAAACACTATAATTTTACTGTCTTATATGGCAGCATAACCACAGAAATTTAGTTTAATAAGTAAACTCAAGTTTGCATTTATTTAGGAATAGGCAACCCATCAAATAGTTATGTATTGTATTAAATATAAAACCAAGAAAACTAAAGCTAAATTAAAATCATATTTCCTGTTTGACATACCTACATATATAAATTTGTATGCTCTTTATAATTATTTTGTACTTTTCTTAACAATTAATAAAAATAAGAAATTTTAAAATATTTTTTCGGGATCGTAGGAAAAATAGTGTACATAACTCGCGGCTCGTTCGTAAACCTTCCCACTCGCGTGAAATATGTCACTTTCCACACTAGTTATGTTATATACTATATACAGCTTTTGGCTTTTCTATACTTAGAAGTGTTTGAAGTGGCGTTCTTTTTTAAAAGCCCAAATCAACTGGATAAGTTATTATTATTATTATTATTATTATTATTAGTAACAAAAGTAAGCGGATTGCTCCGATGAGACTTTGTGTTAATATGAAAATTTGAAATACAATAAGATAAATGTCACATAAAAATATCACATAAAAATATCACATATAAAAAAAAAAAAAAATAAAAAAAAAAAAATATATATAACATGAAAAAAAATAACATGAAGGTACGATTAATATTACATATAATGAATAGGATTACTTGACCATAGTTTCATTTCGTCGTCAAGTCTGTTTTTAAATTGATTTATGGACGTTGAATTTATTGTGTTTTCGCTAAGGCGGTTCCAGGAGAAAGCTATTCTGTTGGGTAAGAAGTTTTTTCTAAGAATTTTCGAGCACCTCTCCTTGGTGATTTTGTGATGGTGCCCCCTTAGCTGGATGTTTTCAGAGAAATGAAACAAATGGAGATCACAGTTATAGTAGCCATTGATGATTTTAAAAGTTTCAATAAGGTCACCTCGTAGTCTTCGTTCAGCCAAAGTTGTAAGTCCAAGTACTTCAAGTCTTGATTCGTATGGCAAATGTTTAAGTTCAGGAGAAAGTTTGGTGACCCTACGTTGAACTCTTTCTATGGCATCGATGTCTTTAGCATAGTAGGGACTCCATATTGCTTGTGCATACTCCAGTTTTGGACGAATGTATGTTTTGTACAGCCTCAATACCATTTTGGGAGAATGGTCTTTAAATGCTTTAAAAATAATGTAAATGAGGCTGTTCGCTTTCTTGATGGAAGAGTTTATATGGGTTTCCCACTTTAAGTCCTCACTAATAATCACTCCCAGATCTCTCTGTTCCTCCACCACATTCACTGGCAAATTACCTATAAAGTATTGATTCCTTGGATTATTTCGTCCTAGATGTAGAATCACGCATTTCATGTCATTTGGATGGACATAAACAATTAAAATTTAGATTTATTTAAAAGAGAAAACCATGTTTAGTAATAAAATATTTACTACAACTTCTTACAGTTATAACGTTATAATATAATTTGTAAGCTTAAGCTCTGTCACTAAGATCACATTTGTGACGCGTCTAAAATGTACGTAGTAGGTAACATCAGTGCCGGTTGTTGGAAGGTTTTGCTAGACTGATATATTAACTTTACACGTCACAGGATATATTTATTTTCGTCCCGCTTCCATGGAAAATTGCAGTTTACTGAAAATTTATCGTTTCAGAAAAAAATTACATACTAGACGGTTAAAAATGCGCTTGCTACACGATGTAATACAATCATTCTTCGGTAACATCGTTTGTGCTACACAGAAAAAGCTACTAGCTAATAGTATATGACATAACTAGTGTGGAAAGTGACATATTTCACGCGAGTGGGAAGGTGTACGAACAAGCCGCTAGGCGAGTGAGGAAACCCCACGAGTGTAGAAATACACTTTCCAACGAGTTATGTACACTATTTTTCCTACGACCCGAAAAAATATGAAGTTTCTTATTTTAAAATTTTCAGCACAAAATAATTATAAAGAGCATACGCATTTATATATGTAGGCATGTCAAACAGGAAATATGGTTTTCATTTAGCTTTAGTTTTCTTGGTTTTATATTTAATACAATACATGAAAAACAGAAATATTTGGATTAAAACACTTAAAAAATATAAAAGGCTGTAGTGAAAGGTGGAAAATAGTTTATAAAACAAGGTGAAGAAAATTCGTAGAATCTATGAGGTAAACATTTAAATAAAATTAGGCAAACCTCCATACATAAATATCACACGAGTGTGATATAAAAATATCAAACTAGTGTGCGATATGAGGCGTTTTCTAAAGCTCTCAACAACAGAGTGTGCGAGGGGGTGGGGGGTCATTTTGGAGTGTTACGCCCATGTTAATGGTATAGGAAAATACGTTACAGGGGAGGGGGGGGGGTCCAAAATGAACAAAATTTGCCTTACGTAATACTTGAATAAATTCTACCAATTTTAAAAGTTATCCAAAAACAAAAAAAGTTATGGGGGTAAGGACTTTTAAAAAATAAAAAAAATATATAATTTTTATATTTTTTTTTTCAAAATTTTTTGGTTTTTGCGAAAAGAAAATAAACAAAAAAAAACTGATTTTTTTTTTCAACTTTTTTTTAAGTTTTTTTTTCGATAATTAAGTATTCTTTTTATGTTAAAATCCGTGTTAAAGGTTTTTAACTTTTACCCACGATCGGCAACTACACGCACCTTAAAGAATCGCAAAAAATAAATGATTTATTATTGATGGGGTAGGTAGATTAATAATTAATATGTGAGAAAATGTCGCGTTTCTACGAGCAATAACACTTTTGGAATGTAATGGATTTTTTTATGGATATAAATTAAATTTATTTTAAATATATTAAATTGCTATATAAATTTTCTAGGTAATTAATTTTACTATTACATAAATAGCAGTTTTTATGTTTTCTGCTATAAAATATTATACAGTGCGATTATATAGTGCCGAACAGTTTGAAAAGAAAATACTTTTCGTTTGAAGCCACGCCTCTGTTAGAGTTGTGCGCGACAAGCCCATGTGATTGCTACGTACAACAGCTCGGTGGCCAGTAAAACGCACGCAGCTTTCTCGCATTTTACTCATCGCTAATGCCAGTTTTGCATTAAAAAGTGTTCGGCACTTTATAACCGCACGGTATTTATAAAAACTAGATGGAATTTTCATATATTACCTAGTTTTAATTTAATTTTTAAAGAACTAAAAAACCGGGTGAAGATTCTGTGTAAGTAATTTGCTAACTACAGGCGCAGTTTTAAAAGTTTTAACCTACAATTTAAAGTTTTTAAAAAATCTTTCAATGTTTCTTAAAATTTAAAACCAAACATGTATAAGCTTAGATATTAAATTTTAAGGAAAAGAGCTTGTTCGATGTTAGATGACCACATAATGATGGCATAAAAAAGGGTAATTTCCGATTAAACAAAGCTGTTTACACGTCTACCTGACAGTGATAATGGCTTTATTAAAAAATACGGCCCATTAAAGGTAAAGATTGTGGAAAACTGTATATCTAGCAAATGGCCGTCATAGTATATGAGACAATATGAATTGGAGCCTTTGATCAAATCTTGTAATTTCCACTTTTCGAAGAAAAAAGTTTATTAATAACATCTAGTTATAAGTCCCAAGACTGGTTTGGGGCAGTTCTTCATCCTAAAATTTCTGGATCCTATGTTAATCCATTTGTAACTAAATATTTAGTTACAAATGGAAAGGAAGTTATGATGATATGTACTTTAATTTTTGTTAAAAACACTATAGTTCTGAACTCACGTACTCTAATATTTAAGGACGGACTTGAAATGTTGCGTGTTTTTAACAAAAATTAAAATACAATTGTATAGGATAATAACTTCCGATTTCCTATTCATTTGTAACTGAATATTCAGTTTACTTTTACAGTGTGACACACTAGATATCTTGGGTCAAAACAAGCTCTGCATCTAGAGTTAATTTTTTTAAGTTATAGTTATTTTAAACCTTCCCGCTTGTAAACAATCTCGAAATTACCATAGCAACGTAAGATACGCATGCGTCGTAAGCGAAATGACTAGGCCCAATTTACACAACCGTAAAACGTTGACGTGCCAATAACGAGAACAAAACAATGGTTTGGACTCTAAATTATTGGAATAAAAGCGATTTTATAAGAAAATTTTGTTTCTACAGGAATACAAAAGTGTTTTTAGCAACAGCTTTATCAGTTCTCTTTTTTATATCAAAAAATCATAAAAACAAAGTAAGTAAACAAAAGTTATAAATTTTGGTAATGTTGACATTCAAAACAAGCCACATGCTTCAGTGTAAATCGGACTTTTTGTAGTATTTAGCTGCAAAGTTAAAATAACTATACCTTAAAAAAATAAATTTTAGCAAAGGCATTAATAGTATCCCTTTCTTTCATCTGAGGTTTGACCCTGGAGTCTTCAACTGATATTGGCCCCATAAAACGTTGTTTTTTAAAACGTGTCTTATCTGAAAACATTTAGACCTCCCATCTACCTTATAATAACTATGTGGGACACGTCGAAAGAATTTTGTACCGTACATTACCAATTTAATCATTTACTTTAGAAAAACCACATAAAAAATATCTGGGTTTTATGTTCGACATAGAGGGTATATCGACTGATCCGGTTTAATCTCAGGTATTCTTTTTGGAACCATTAAGGAAGGTATCGGTATATTTTACAATTTGACAAAGGTTTAACATAACTTTTACTCAAAAATCTGGCTCTTAATTTAATATATGCTAAAAAAGAGGATGACCGATATTATATTTTAAAGTATAATAATAGATATTTACGATACAGCATCATTAAGATACGCGTGTGTAACCACACAAGTATATTAAGGGGGTTAACTCACGTGTATTGTACAATATTTTATTTACGCCCGTAAGTTGAGAAGCTCAGAAGCCCAGGATTTTGACACCCCCAACACCTTACTTTTACCAGAACTGGGGTAACGGGTATAAAATGGAATCGTTGGAGTATCAAATGAATATAATATAATATAATGGTAAAGGTTTAAACAGGAAAAGTTTGTTTTCAGAAAGTTATTAACGAAAACATTAAATGCTGTACCCTTTCATAGCTGTCCGTATAAGAAGAGCTGAGACATAATAATGCTTATGTCGCTTAGGCCCCTATTGTTTTTTTGAAACCGGTCTTTTGGTAAGATTGCGTAGATTCAATTTCTGGTCTTAAATCCCGCCTAGAGCTTTATTTTAGAGTAGCATTTGTCGTCAACCCCAGGTATCAGTACGTGGCTTCTCACGTGTATTTCGGTTGGATTTTCAAACTTGCCGGGAATAAAAGGGATTTGTGAGGGATTGTGAGTTAAGAGCTTCTTAACACATAAGCGTAGATAAAAATTTTAGTGTGAAAAAGTGATTTAGGGAACACAAATTATTACTGAAAATTTCTCTTCGTGTGGGCCTATAATTTCGAATTTCTCTTTCATTACCTACAAAGTTATTCAAGGTAAAATAATAACAGAAGGGCGAATAATAGGTTTCTTGAGTTATACGAAAATTAATGCCATTCATTCGTAATAAACACAGTGCCAAAACATTTCTCGACAAAAACTTTTGTGAACAACCTCCCACCGAGCTGGGCGATTTATGTTTTACACAAAGGGGGTATTATTATTAAACCTAACTTGTATTTTGCTCAATTTGAAAATATACCGGGAATAATGAAAATATCAAAATTTTCATCGAAAAAGAAAATCCTGCAATTTTGAAATATTACGGAAATCTTAAGAAAAAAATTAAAAATAAAAAGAATTATTTTTATATACACTCGAGAGCAAAAAAAAAAGATCCGCTTAAAAAATTTCCATTTTTTAAATTTAAATATTTCGAAAACTACTTAATGGATTTGACTGATTTCTTTTTTGTTTTAAAGCTTAAACATTATCTATTTTTGTTTTTATTTTGAATTATTAAAAAAAGTATTTTTGTATTAACAGCAACAAAAAATGTACAACTATGTTTTTTGCCTCATTTTCTAGAACCTGCATGGTACGCCACTGCAACTGTTTTTAAAATTGTTAAAGTCTCTATCGAGTCTCTATTTTATATTTTATTTTTATTTCTGGTTTGGAAGATATTAGGATTTTTCTGAAAGTTGTCATTTTTTCAGTTAACTCAAAAAGTTCTAAATCAGTACAGTTGTTGTTTTTTATTTAAAGCTCAAGTCTTCTACTTCTTCTTCTAGAGTTTCTTCATCCTGGGGGGGGGGGAACTTTCTATTCCCGTCTGACGGTGGCTCAACGGTAATTTCGCAGAACCGCCACCGGATGGAGTGACCTTTTTTTTTCTTTTACTCAATTTTATCAAACCCAATTTATGTTTTTGATAAACTTGATTAGAAGAAAAACGTAACTTGGTTAAGCTTTAAATGTAAAGCACCTCATCAATCAAATCCATGTAATACTTTTTGAGTTAATTGAAAAATTGACAATTTTCAGGATAATCCTGATCTTCTGTCTTCTAATCCAGAAGTAAAAATATAAAAAAAAATAAAAAAGAAAATATTCATTAATACTGCGGCAATAAGAGACTTAAACAATTTGATGAACAGTTGTAGTGGCGTACCATGCAAGTCCTAGAAGATGGGTCAAAAACATAGTTGTACAGTTTTTGTTGCCGAATGTTTAAGCTTTAAAACAAAAAAGAATCAGTCAAATCCATAAAGTAGTTTTCGAAATATTTGAATTTAAAAAATGGCAATTTTTTATACTGTAAATTCAATAAAACCTGCTGTGACTCATACCTCTGCTGCTTTCTTATAACGGGTCCGCCTTTGCGAAGCTTCTACGAAATTACGCAAGTCGCACCCGAACTGGTATGATCTTCGCCTTTTACCACACATTCGCCACTGAGTCACTGCAGGTTAAATTGAATTTCCAGTATACGTGGATCGTTTTTTTTGACCTCAAGAGTAGCATATTTTTTAAAATTTAGCAAATTTACTACAAAACTGAATAATTAAACCATTTCTAAATAATAAATTTACGTTCAAATTTATTTTAATAATTATAAATATTGTGCTAAATAAAACAAACAAAAGTTTTCACAAAATTAATAATAGAATTGTTGAAAAAGCTTAGTATTACTGTGTTTAAATATTTATATACAAAATATAAATATATAATTATTTAAAACAAAGCATGCGCTGTCCAAAAAACATAAAGCTACAGTCCGTCCAATTATGCAAGATAGTAGTTTAAAATTCCCGCGATTTTTAAGCTACATCATTGGTTAAAAACTTATACCTTTTAACATATAAAATATTGTGACATTTTTTGTCTATGACAATGATTGACGTTCGTTTAAGCTAATAAAAGAAGAGAAAGTTACATAACAAAATGGTTATACTTAATGTTATTTTGTATGGTATTGAAAAAGGTACTTTTTTGGTTTATTCTTCATACACTTACACTAAATTAGCATATTCTACATATTGTACAAACGTTAATTATATTGAACACAAGGAAAATGTCAAATTTTTAGGTTACAATTACAATTTAAGGCCTATCCAGAGGCTCGAATAACAACCATTACAAGATACATGACGACACATTAAGCCAATCCTGGCATCACATTCTTATGTACTATGCTTGTTATGCGAGTCTTTGGATAGGCTCTTTCCAGGAAAACAGTACCGACATCTGTTAAATTTTTGATGCACTACGATTTATGCATAATTATGCTATTTATGCACTCTGTGGTGTAAAACGGGCCGCGTCCCTTACCGTCTTGCATAACTGGGCGGGGTATAGTTAAACACATTTATTATTTACGCTTTAAACTAGACTAAAAGTCGGAAAACTTAAACCTACTTGTCGGCGTTTGGACTTTTTTTACACATTATGTACCCAAAAACTCTTCTGTAAACAACTTGTTATCATATAAAACGGAAACAAAGCTCTCAAACTTTTAGACCAAAAAGTTGACATTACAGGTCATTATAGCCGACGAACAAAAGGCTAACGTAAAACGAGAGAGGTGGGGCCCTCTATAGTGGAAAACAAAAGATTTACAAGTGTATTACAACTGTTGAAGAGAGTGCTAATAAAGAAACTTGAATTCAATGGAAACGTACTAATCAGGGCTATATTCACTAAACTTTATAGTTTGATAAATACCTTCAACAATTTTCTTTGAAGTAAATAACAGACTAAAACAAATTACTTTGTTTTACTAAATTTTGATGCCTTTTTTAAACCCATTTGGAAACATTGTGCACATAAAGAATAAAGCGAATACAAAACTAAACTAGATGAAACGTTGCAAGCACCCTGTCAAAACATCGGCACTATTGTACACTAGAGCCATCTAGTTTGCAAATTTCAAACTAGGTGTTTTGTTTGATTTTAAATTATGTGTCTTTAAAACATTATATTATAGCAAAAAACTGTATATAACATTTTTTATAGGGCTTAAAAAGAGCTTTTATTTAAAATATAATTTTTTGAAATCGGGTTATAAATATGTGAGATATGCTAAAAAAACCTTTTACTGCTTTAAACGCCAATATCTCGAAAACAATGCGTTTTAGGAAAACATTGTTTATAACATTTTTTGACCAACTTAAAATTATCTTTTATATAAGTGCTAAATTAACCAAATACAATAATAATTGCCTTAATTATAAACAAAACACGCTAAAAATAGGAATTTTACCCTATTTTTACCCCCCTTACCCCCAATTGTTTACCCCCAAAATCTAATCAGCTCTTCCGAATACGATAAGAAACAATATGCAAAAAACCGCAAGTCGATATCTCATGTAGAAATGGAGTTAGAGAGTTTACACCCAGACAGACAGACAGACAGACAGACAGACAGACAGACAGACATAGACAGGGTTAATGAACAATATGACGTCACACGTTTTTGACGTTTGATGAAAACAAATTCTGTTGCTTTAGTTTTATGACGATTCGCCCACCGCAGAGAAGAATCTAGCGCATGCGCACTGGTTTGCTTATTTTTGTTTTGACGGATGTCAAAAGTGGCTTCCGTTTAGGCAGTTGTAGTTTTATGAAATAGTTTAATTTGAGTGGGATTACGGTGCGCATCAGGTCCACAAAAATGAACTATATTTTTGCACTGATTTCTGGTTTTATTACAAAAACTTACTGTTTTGAATATAATTAGGTGCGGAAAATCTAGTTTTTTTTGTTAGAATATATAGTAAAAGATTGTTAAAATACTCACGAATTTCTGTTTGATTTTTTTAATGGGGGTGTTGGTTTACGTTAACAATGGTTTGGTTTGGTAGTTTGCTGGTTTGGTGTTTTTTTTTTAATGGGAGGCGTTGGTTTACGTTAATAATGGTTTGGTTTGGTAGTCTGCTGGTTTGGTGTTTTTTTTAATGGGAGGCAATTTTCAGATACGACATTTCAGAATTTAGAAGACAATATATTTTAAGAATCAAATGTTTATTAATTAATGAATATTCCGCAATTTTTTTACGAAGATACTATTAAAAGCGAGTACCTTTAGCTAATTAAAAAAAAAACTGTTAGCTCGCAAAGAAAAAAGTAGATATTTTTGTAAAATTCTACAAAAGAATGTTAAATAACCTTAAAATAATTTTTGGCATACGTCAAAACAAAAATAAGAAAATCAGTGCGCATGCGCTGAATTTTTCTCATTACTGCGGCGAGTGAATCGTGTTTTATCTCTCAACTTCCTATCCCCTTATTTGGAAACAGCATAGATTTCGACAGTGGTATAAAAATCGTTTTGTATACAAAACGGTTTTTTTTTTGTATCATCAACAAACCCTCCGGTCTGTCAGCGATAAATCTGCAGCGAATACCACAATAATTAATTGTAGTTAAATTAGTCGGGTATGGGCCCCATTTATTCGAGCCCCACTATGGATTAATCTATCAAAAAGTCCACATGTACATTGTACTATTAATCAAGAAGGCCTTATCGTCACCGAGGATCTAGTATGCGCTGACAGTACATCGAAGTAGGCGAGCTTTTATGTAAAAAAAACAAGTGAAGATGTCTAATGCGTCGTATTTATTGGTGGATACTCTCCGCATAAAAGGTTTACCAAATCAAGATAATTTAACTTTAAACTTTTATTAAGTTAACGGTTAACGAATCAGAACACAGCATTTTTAACTAAAAACTCAGTTTAGTCGAGTTAATCCCAGCTTAAACGTTGGTACGTGGCTCTTAAACGAGCATTAAAATAGTTAAAAAAAATAACCACTTTTTAAAATTAAGCAAGTTAAAAATTTAAAAATTTGGCTTCAAATTTTCATAAAATGGTTCAGGCTTGAAACATAGAAATACTTAATTTTTGAAGTTTGAAGTGCTTAAACAGCACTGTTTACTTTCTAAATAATTTTTAGAAAGTGTTGCTTCTGTAGGTTTTATTTTTTTAAATCAGTTTTAAAACTTAAAATAAATGCCCTTTCAACCGTATTTTACAAAGAGTAAAGTAACCCAGAGGGACGTACCTTTTGTATTTTTTATTTCATTGTCCTACGTTTTTTTATTGGGTGGGTGACAAGTTATTTTTTTTAAACATGTGTACGAATAGTTTACGAAAGATTAGGATTAACTTGGGCTAGAAAATATGACAGGTTTTATAAAAAAAACTTGATGCACAAGAAAAAATACTTCTTCAAGCTTTACCCAGTTCTGTATATTTCATTTTTTTTTAATGTTTTTAATGAATTTTGACATCAACTAGAAAACAATTTAAAAAAATAACACCATTGTCAATGACAACAACAAAATAAAAAAAAAACTAGTTGCACAGCTAAACGGAGAATATAACCTCTTTAAAATTATATCATATGACCTAATTTACCGTTAAAATTTTGTCCATCACCTGGCGCCACCTTATCGAATAAAAAATAAAAAATATTGCAAATTATAGTTTTTGTGTGATATCAAAATTTGAAGTTTATATCTCATTCCGTTCAAAAGTTACGGGGGTGTACCATTTAAAAGAATAACCCTGTATCGCTTGTAGCATTTTGTGCAAAGTTTTGCACTGTTATCAACTATACCCTGAGATCACTTCTCCGCATCGTTCGGAATTTTTTGCGTGATCACACTCGATTAATCATTTTAAAGTTGTGAGGTTAATTACAGTAAAAAGGTGTCGGAAAATGGCTTTGATTTTCATCTCAATGGCCTACGAAAACTATTTGAAACCTTCATTTTAATGTTGACTTTTACCGGCTATTGCATGCAATTACATATGCAGTTAATATTTGCAGGATAACAGGGTCTCTTTTGTTTACAGAAAGCTTAAAACTTAACTTGAACTTGATTAATTTATTTATGTACTACACTCGCCAAAAAGATGTGGGACAAAAAGTTTAACAACATATTGTCGTCTCACAATGTGGCTTAACATCTTATTGCATACCACAAAAAGCCGAACCCGACACATAATGGTTTCATGGGGTAACGGATAACGTAACGGATTTATAGCCTTTTACTGATATTTACACAATAAAATAATATTATGTAAAATTAAAAATTAAGACAATTAAATATCATTTCTCTTAAAAAAAATACAAGAAATTATACGGTCATAAAAAGAAATGGCTTTGGTCTCAGGACTTCATGAAATAAACAAAAGGCAAATTTGTTTTTGTCACTGCCTACCGTTATTTTAAGTACCCAAATTAATTAAATTCATGAATTTATTATGGTGCTATTGCATTTCCAATTCTTCTTTTCAACGGTATCCATGATTTGTGTACTTAAGAAGGAAAAGGCCTTGTTGGTATGGAGTCATTCCGCCCTGCTAAGACAAGTTGTGTTCATGTACATGCTTATCGTTGGGTATACTTATGCACATAAAAATTTTAGCCCAAAATGCCTACTTTCAATATTTTGATGAAACATTTATTAGAATCAGCTGATTGACGCCATCTTTATTAATCATCCTTCCTCAAAAAACTATTATTTTAAAAGGTCGTTACGACCCTACCTGTTTTCCTCGGTCTCGCCAGTCGCCATTCTGTTTGCTGGCCATTTTATAAACAGCTGTTTTTTTTGCGAAATTATGTCTTTCAATCAGTATGAATATCTTTATAAAGTCGTTTTATTTTAATGTTTCTGAATAATCAAGCGGAAGAGGAGAATCTCCTCCTCTTATTAACAGTACATCATGAAAAAAAAGGATAAAAGTTGATGAGATGTTTCTGCTCAGAGAGGTGGAGTAGTGAAAGACACTTGACAGGTCGCAAAACTACCTGTTTCACCGTCAAATTCGTGAGGAAGTAGTCGTGAGTCTGCTCCCGGAGCGGTCAAGCGACCGGCGACCAAAGAACGGCGACCGGTAGTTATGTAACAGAGTGGTCACCCTGTATATATTGAGTATTTATATTTTTATTTGTATGGTTATTGAACGTGACATAGCATTGTTCTTAACGGGTGGTTTGCTGTTTATTTTTACAGATGCTAATATTATTAGTATTTGGGAAGCTTGCATTTTGTGTAATTGAGGCGTTTACATAAAAAGGGTGTACATTTTTATTAGCCTAATTAATTGGTTAATTCGGTTTTCTTAATTAATAAATATGGGAATATCTTTAATGATGTTGTTTTAGATACTGGCAATAGTTAGGGATTGTTTGTAAAAATGGTTTTTTCTACTTCGAAGCAATGTCATGAAAATCAATATCAATCAATAAGTAGAAGTAGTTTTTTTAATCATTTCTCTTAATTAAATTTAAATTCATTTTCAGTGATTTAAAGTAATTTTTCAATTAATATTATTTTTATAATAATATAACTTTTTGGCAGAAAACTCCTCAGATATTTTTCGTTAATAGTTTTATGACTGGTATATCGGCATCTCTGGGAAGGGAAATCTTTGCCTGTGTTTAGTTATGGTCAAAAAGGGGATTCGGAAATATGTAGTCGTCTAGTAAAGTTGGGTCTTAGGGAAGTTGTAGAATTAACGTAATATGTGAAAATTTAAAGTAAAATTTAGAGTCGCGCGTATAGAAATATCTGAAGGGTAAAGATGCTATTTATTCATAATTTTTTTTCATTTCAAATTAAAATATTTTGTTGTTTTTTTATTTGTTTTTAACTTTTCATTTTTCTTTGAATTAAATTCTTTTCATTGTTGTTTAATCCTTTTGTTTTATTGGCAAGATATATTTTAATTAATTTAAAATATATTTGAAGTTTTTTACCTTTCACATTTCTATATAAAGTTAGTGATATTGGAAGACATCGAAGAAACATCTAAGAAAGTCAGTTAAGTATTAAATAGTAATTAGATTATTATATTAACATTTGTTATCATATGATATATGATATTGTGATAATATTATGTAATATTATGACTGGTGGCACGCTACCCAAATAGCAACTATACAGCTATTTGTATTCGATACGCCTCCAAATAATAGTGTGTGGTTCTAAATTAATGTCTTAGATAATTAATATTTTTGGCTTTAATTGGGACCAGCACCCTATTACAGTTAGTATTAACGACTCGGTAGCAGCTAGGAAAACAGGGACATTGAAAATGCATTGGAGAACGACTCGGTCGCGGCTACCCGGTCGCAGTCGTCAGCGACTGCGACTTTTGGAGGGAACCGAAGCTTAACAGTTCACGACCCCTTCTTGTGCGAGTACAAATTTTCTCTCCGCCAGTGCGATTTGACATAATCGTCATTAAATGTCGAATCTCATCTACGATCCACTCATTCATTTCTCGATATTCACTTTTTTCTCGATGTTCACTTTTTCTCGCGGCAATATCCCGGTCGTTTAACCATATTCGACCGGCTAAAACAAAAGAAAAACACGTTCATTCATCTCGATTCGAACAATTGCCATTTAATCCAGTTTTTTATGTTGCACTTAGAAGATGGTTCGAAAGATATGGAACATTGTACTGATGTATTATTTTATTAAAGAGTTAAGGAGAAAAAGTTGCTGTAGGTGATACATTTTTTTTTGGACTTTTTGGATAATTTTATTATGGTCCCATAAAATAATTTTGCTCGGTAATTTTTTGATTATATTTTTCGTTATTAAAAGCTTGAGACCGAAGCTGAGATTAAAAGCTTCACGAAGGACGAAAGCTTTCAGCAAGAAATAAACGAAAAAAATTACTTTAGAGCAAAATTGTTTTATGAGGCCATAATAAAATTTTCTGAAAATTTCACTGTCTTGAGTGATATTTGATTTGACGATTTTACAAACCATCTAGCAGGAAAAAATTTATTAAAAACTGAGTATGTTCCTGTAATCTTATAAAGAACACTTGTTTACTAGCTTAGTAATTTATCTTCTTTTTCTGTTTTTGTTAAAGAGATATATTAGATTACAAGAAAGCAAGTTAAACTGATAAAATACCTTAAGAATTAAAAAATATTGAGAAAATCTCTTCAGTGTACGCAGGGTTTTTAAAAATATTCTTACCGTCATGGCATAAATCAGGTGATTAATTTTTTACAATTTTAAACCCCTTCCACATGGTGATGCGTGGTATTTCGGTCTACCCCGGTATCACGTAATCACAATCATTTAGAAAGAAGCTAATTACATACATACGTAAAACTTCGAAAATAAATTATTGTTACTTCTACTATCACCTAAATTAGTAGTTTTCGTAACGAGAAAGCGACTTTAGTCCTTAGTGCACGAGAATGAAGTTTTTTTGACGACGCGAAGCGAAGTCAAAAAATCATTCGAGTGCACTAAGGACTTGTCGCAAACGAGTTTCGTTCGATCTACATCTAGACTCTTTAAAAATGTATATTTTAAAAAATTACCTGTGTTTAATTTTGACATTTCAAAATTTTATAAACGTCAAATGACTTTTGTCAAAATGAAAGCTATGTGTACTCGTTTGGATAAATGAGTGTGCATAGTTGTCATTTCATTAAAATATGCACTATGTACTCGTGCGATAGAAATATATCCTAACGAGGATATATAGTGAACATGCATTTTTCTTTATTTCGTGTACACTAGGTCATACGAAATAGTATATTACGCAATAAGTACGCGAACCTAGTTTTTAGTGCACTAAAGTGCCCTTGATTTGCACTGAACTGGTTTGCGTCAAGGTCGTATACTATTTTTACTATTGATTAAAATTCTAGTGTATTGTTTTTGTTTTTACCCAACAATTAAACTTTTAGTCATGCCTAAACCACTCAAAAAAGACAAAAACAAAACGAGGAAACCCTCTTCCACCAGAGACATCCTAAATTACAAAGAAATATACATCATCATTTTGGTAATTATATTTTGTCGTCTTTTCATTTTGCCTCTGCAGTCCATTTTGACCATTAATCTTGCTCGTATTTAAAGAGACAAATGAACGTCGAAAAAAAAACAAGAGAATATAAACCAGCTTGAAGCGGGGACAAGTTGCAAGTTTAGTCCATTTGAAAAAGAAAAAAAACAAGTCATACAGATATGTAATGCTTCGCAATCCATTATATACTACTCACAGTGGAGAGTATATTGCATTTTCCCAAATACTTATTTTACACAGGTTAAAATGATTTAACTAAAACGCAAAAAAATAAAAAAGCAAAAAAAAAACGGTCCGGGTATGGGCCTCGAACCTGGGACTTTAGAAAGTCAAGCGGTTACACTAGCCCCTACACAACGAGTCGACTTAAAATTTGTTCCCAATTATGGTAAAGTATACATGGTTATTCAGAAATAAGTTCGAGAAATTTAAGAGGTGATTCTACTTTACAAAATATAAAAAAAAGTTCCTATAAAGGTTGGTCCGGAAATGAGCCCTAAGGGAGCTACGACTCTCCTAAAGGTACATCTAAAAAGTAGTTTTTATTTAATATTTCTGGAACCCTATAAATCACAGTAATGAATTTTTACAAATGCCTTAACGTTGTTAAAGGCTATCATTTCATGTAATTTTCATTTGCTAATTTTAACGTCCCCTCTGACTTTTTTGATTTTTTAAAAGTTTAACCCCTCATAACTATTTTTTTTGAGGGATTTTTTTTATAAAAAAAAATAGAAAGAATTGTATAATATACACAGAAAAAAAAGATTCCTTGAACCAAGAACACGTGTCTTTCGATATGTTCAAAGCCATATTCTCTTGTTTCAAAGCTTTGTACCAAAGTCTTAAGTAAAAAGCAACGGCTTTTAAATGAAGATACGCTTTCTTTATTCAAGGAAATTAACTTTGGTTCAAAGAAATGCCAGCCTTAAAAGAAAACAATACGGCTTTGAACATATCGAATACATGTATCCTTGTTGTAACGATTTTTTTTCTGTGTAGGATTATTAATACTAGTTGTTTCGGAGAACGAGAAGAGTGGGTATAAAAAGAAACAAAAAAAAAGCAGAAAAAAAGGGTTAAATGAACATGACTCTGCACCAGTTTGAGGTATGGGCTTTCCAAAAAAAGCCACAGCAGGGGGTTTTGTGTAGTTTGTGACAAACGCCTACTGAAATGGACAGAAAACAATTCGAGAATGAGACCAAATATGCTTTTGTAAATGGAAATATAAAACAAAGAAATAACGTTAGTTTAGTACAGTACAAATGTAGGTATTTAAAACTGTACACGAAAAAAAATCATTCGAAATTAGAGCGACTTAATGAAATTATCATTACGGATATGTCTTTAAAACATTCCAAATGGCTTAAGCGCTGTCCAGAGGCTCGCATGACTAAACCATGGTTAGTTATTATTATGCATAATACATAACATAGGTGACTGACTTAATGTGCCGTCATGTATCTTGTGCGAGCCTATGGACAGCCTTGGTTTCTACTCATTTCCTTTAATATTTATTAACCTTTATAATGAAAGATGAACATTCTTTTGTTGCTGTAAAATGCTGGAAATTGAAAGATAATAAAATTGCTTAAGACTGATTACCATATTTTTCAATAAAAACGTAGTGACATTTCTCCCTAAATTTAGTTTATAAATTTTTCCTGTCATGTTCCTTGTAACCAAAAACAATTAATCATAAAAATCAATCTGCGTTCTTTTGTTATACAAACAATTGCTAGCGACAATACTCCCATGTGGGCAATTTCCTTCCATCAGAACCAGAAGCAAGTGTATGGTGTTTCAAAGTGAGGAAAAGAATATAAGTGTTGTATAATGCCGAGACAAGCCAAGCAGCACAGTCACTTTTATATTATATGATTGTACTCTTCGTCCATGGCCAGGTTATTGATCCTAACCATCTTCAAATAGTAAACAAGATACAAAAAGAAATAGGCTTTGTTCTCAGAATGTTTTTCTTTTTTTAAAGTTTTTGCTTATCTCTCCATAATAAGCATAATTTTAATTAAAAATGGATTACTTTTTAGTAGGTAAAATAAATCATTAGTATTCCAAAAGTTTTAAAGAATGTATTAATGTACTTACAGTAAACTGATACGTACGTAATTAGGTTATAGTATACAACAATAAATAGTTGTATATGCGCCAACCACTATATATTGCATAGAATACAACAACACAAAAGTAAACGCATTCAGTATTTACTAACGAGTGTAGGCGTGGCTTGCAAATCTGCAGGATCGGATTGCCGCTCCTTCCTACGTCACGATCCTCACTTCAAAACGCAGGCAATTCAGCTGACCGGTCCGTCCGGCTGGCTAGCAGAGCCTGGTAGGAAGAGACGTGGAAATGTGACGGACTGCGTAAAAGAAAGAAATAGAAAGTATTTGGAGGAAGAAAGATAGGCGGTAGGCGCACATCTAACAACTGGTGAATTCAGACGCGTGGTTTGGGGGCATGTCCATATTTAAACACTCACGTCTCTTCCTACGTTTGACGAGCTGTGATGTGGGTGTTCTGTGATGTATTTTAAATTCATTTCTGTGTACATAGAAACTAAGTATCACATGTAATTACATATACATTCACATGCACATAAAAATTTTAGCCCAAAATGCCCACTTTCAATATTTTGGTAAAACATTTATTAGAATCAGCTGATTGTCGCCATCTTTATTAATCATCCTTCCTCAAAAAACTTTTATAGTGACAACAACGTTGTTGTATTCTTAAATAATATGAATCTACAATTTTAATAGTGTATTTAATATAACTGTGGATATTGATTCTTGGGTAAGTAAGGTTCTAATATTGTTATAATGTTTTGGAATAAGAGTAAAAATGGTATTATATACCTCAAACTTGTCACAACAACGTTTGGTTGTACTATTTTTAAATTTTCCTAAATAATAATAAAGTTAAAATTTTGTGTTCAAACTAATTTTTAAGCAAAAATTGGCAGCAATTTTAAATGTGGTTCAAGAATAAAGAGAAAAAAAAATACTAGAAAATTACTAGAAAAAATAAATACAACCAAGAGTATTGTATGCAAGTTAGAGCAAGAACTTTGCAGCTTTTGTAATACAGTCGATATTTACGACATTTCGTAGCACCCCTATTATTCGCGAATCGGTGGCAGTAGGGTACAAGGATGGGTGATACTAGGTTATAAAATATTTTAGGGTGCTTTTTCGAAACTAATAGTTTTAAAAATAAAATATAGATGTCTATACTAAATGTAAAATGAATTAAAAACTTATTTACACATAGTCTTCAGAAAAATTGCAGGACAGATTGTGGTTTTTAAAGTCTCTAACAACATGAATAGACGACATTAAGACGACAATAAACAACACAAGACAAATTCAACTGAAAAAAATTGATGATAATCATCATGACACTGTTCAAATAAAGTAACTTGCTGACCAATTTTAAACCAGTACCGTTGAATACTAGTTTCATTACAGACGTTTTTGGGGTACGAATAGGGATTAAAATTTTTTGTGTGTGTAAATATACTGCAATTTTTAATAAACTAATATAACTATCTACATCTTAGTGGCCTGTAATTTACGTTTTTTACAGATCACAATCCACCATAGTTAAAATTAATTCAGAAAAAGAAAAATGTGTTTATTTATTATTTTCCTGAAATAACTTTTTCTTATTTTTAATAGAAATACAGATTGGCAATTTGATAGCAAGCCAATTTATTGTTATTGTCAGAAATTTAAAATAACAAAAATTTAATATCGACATCCATTAGTAGGTATGTCTGTTTACTGAAATGAAAACTGTGCAAACAGATAATTTAAATCAAAATCACTTCGAATTGTAACTAGGATAAATAGAAGTGTATGCTTGTGAATAAATAAGGCACTAATTGAGGGTAAACACAGAAGCAAAAGCATTTAGTTGGAACATTTCTAGTCTTCTGATCGATGATATTTATAAATTTCAATAATAATATTCAAAATAGTGTCTTAATGCGATTATTTAAGATTTTTTTTGTAAAATTATATTTATATCATTTGATATTAGTTTAAAAGTATAATTTACGTTTTTGTATATTTAAATTTATCATTTTTAAAAAACTGTTTAGTTTTTAAAGACATTTTGACGAAATTTCCCATTTTAAACACCTCAAAAAAAAAATTCTAAAACTAACCTCCTCCTTTTTTGGATATCAGTTAAAAAGATATGGTCGAATAGATAATTTTACAACAAGCTTTAAAATGATAAGTTATATGAACATACAGTGCGGTCCAAAAGTCACCCCCCCCCTTTTAACTTTTGAACGAGTTGAGATATCGACTTCAAATTTAGAACTCTTCAATAAGACAACTTAAACTATCTTTTAGCATATATTTGATATTTTCAGCTCTTAAAAGGTGGGCAGGGGCGCATGGGGGGATGGGGGGACATTTTTTTAAATGGAAAGGGGGGTCGTGTGATACATCATTTTAAAGCTTATAAAATTCTCTATTTAAACTAACATTTTAAATTTTTTAAAAATGTTTTTTTAAGGTTTTGATTTTTAAATTTTTTGTGCTAAAACATTCGATTTTTTAAGTTTTTTTTTTATAAAGTTTTATTTATGTCAACTAAAATTAGTTTAAAAGTATAATTAACATTTTTTATGATGAAATTAAGCATTTTTAAAAAATTATTTGTTTTTTTTTAGAGGAATTTTGACATTAATACCCATTTTGAACCCCATTTTAAACCCAATTTTTTTCTATTTAAAAATATGGAGTTAAATGGAGAATTTTATAAGCTTTAAAATGATGTATTATACGATCCCCCTTTCCATTTAAAGAAATGTGCCCCCATGCCCCCCTGCCCACATTTTAAGAGCTAAAAGTATTAAATATATGCTAAAAGATAGTTTAAGTTGTCTTATTTAAAAGTTCCAAATTTGAAGTCGATATCTCAACTGGTTCAAAAGTTAAGAGGGGGGGGGGTGACTTTTGGACCACTCTGTATAACATATGACCTTTAAAAAAATTCCCCTCATCAAATACATGCAAAAATATAATTTGAGTTATCTTATGAAGGTGTTTTAAATTTGAAGTCGATATGCCAACTCGTTCGAAAGTAAAGTAGTATTTATTTTCTGTTAATTTTTGATTAGAAGTGGGATAGTGTGCCAAGTACTGGGGTCAATAACTATTTTTTTTTCACTACTAGCTTTAGAACATACCATTATTTATAATGCTTTTAGACTGTGAAATGAATTTTCTTCACCTATAGCAATAATAATTTTTTCTCTCCAAACAATTGATTTCTGTCACTTTAGATGTTTCAGTTCTTTGTGCAATTTTTACTAATTAAACCCAAGAAAATAGCTTTAAATAACTTTTTATTTAATAAAAATAATTAGTTATAATTATTACCAATTAATACAATCAATAATTAGCTAAATATTATGAAAAAAATTAAAACATCTAATTTTTAAAAGTCATTTCAAAGTATTTATTTGAGAAATGTCACTGATCAGGGTTACTTGATTAAATTTCAAGAAATATCATTTCTGTTAATAATTTATTTTATTTGAATAAAAATAGTTAAATAGTGCTAGTAGTGAAAAAAATAATATATAAACTACGGTAGAGAAGACTATTATATCCTCGTACTCTTAAATCCCTCGCTGCACGGGATTTAATTCGCTCGGCTATAAAAAATGTCTTCTCTACCTTGGTATATAATTACTATTAATAGAATATAATTTATTATTCCATCAATCTATTTTCTAATCATCGTACAGAGTGATATTGGTAGACTGACAGTTTCGGGCTTCTGGCCCTCTTCAGTACCAAGAGTCAACTCTGCACGCTGATTAAGAAAACGTTTTTAGACTTTACTCGCAAAAGGAATATAGCCATTAGATTGATGTAGACTTGTGCGCCATCTATTTCTAGATGTAGACAACTACTCATACCTCTCCTAATCTGGAGACTTTGAATGGTAGCAAGTTGAAGACTTGTGTGTCTCAAGCACATAGTACCACTAACGGGTGGTTAGACGTAGAATTCGTAAGGACAGAAATTTTTAATTTTAAACAAAATTATAAAAATATTAATTTATTATTCCATCAATCTATTTTCTAATCATCGTACAGAGTGATATTGGTAGACTGACAGTTTCGGGCTTCTGGCCCTCTTCAGTACCAAGAGTCAACTCTGCACGCTGATTAAGAAAACGTTTTTAGACTTTACT